>CAUYLG010029865.1:0-47222 GCA_963573385.1 Cacajao melanocephalus | reverse complement strand
CCACCTTAGCCTTCCGAGTAGCTGGGACTACAGGCATGCACCACTACGCCTAGCTAATTTTTAAATTTTTTATAGAGATGGGATCTCGCTATGTTGCCCAAGCTGCTGTCAAACTCCTGGGCTCAAGAGATCTTCCTGCCTTGGCCTCCCAAAGAGCTGGGATTACAGGCGTGAGCCACTGCACCTGACCCTGGAGATGGGTTTTTGCAGGAGAGGTCCCTCCTTGATGGTGCTAGATGTGGGAAGGGGGAATCTGGGAGGGCTGAGCTTCCTGGAATGGGGTGGGAGGATGCATGAGCTGAGAGCTGAGGGGCAGGCAGGAGCAAAAGGGACAGCCATGGGAAAGAAAGGCAGTCCAGGGTGAAGCCCTGAGTACGGGGAGGGATTGGGGTTAGGGAGTAGCCCCCTCCCCACCTCAGGCAGTCCTGTCCTCTCTCCACAGTGGCCAACTTTGACCCAGGAACCTTCAGCCTGATGCGCTGTGACTTCTGCGGGGCTGGCTTCGACACACGGGCCGGCCTCTCCAGCCACGCCCGTGCCCACCTGCGTGACTTTGGTATCACCAACTGGGAGCTCACCGTCTCACCCATCAACATCCTGCAGGAGCTGCTGGCCACCTCTGCTGCTGAGCAGCCCCCTAGTCCCCTGGGCCGAGAGCCTGGGGGTCTGCCTGGCAGCTTCCTGACCTCCCGTCGGCCCCGCTTACCTCTCACAGTGCCCTTTCCACCCACCTGGGCTGAGGACCCTGGGCCAGCCTATGGAGATGGTAAGGGGAGGGGGCGGGCTATGCTAGAGCCCCATCCTTCCCAGGGGCCCAGAGCATTGGAGGGGCGAGGCTGGAGGGGCAGCCACTTGGCTTCCTGGAAGCATTTTGAGTCACTTTACAAAGTATGTTGACAACTCTCCTTTCAACGATCCTGCTATGTAGGTGTCCTTTCTGTTTCACTCAGGATCTGGGCCAGGTCTCTTTCTGGATCCACTTTTTCCCTATCATTCCTGCCAGTGACTTTGACAAATGCTTACTGAGCTTTTACTGGGAGCCAGACAGCATTCTAAGCTCTTTACAAACATGAACTCATTTATATCCTCACAACAATTCTATAAGGCAGGTGTTATTTCTTCTCCTTTACAGATGAGGAAACTGAGGCACAGAGAGTTTAATTAACTTGCCTGAGGTCACACAGCTGGAAAGGGGAAAACAGGGATCTGAAACTCCAGATTATTTGCTGTTAATGACATCATCTGTCTTGAGAAGCATTGTTGCATAGAACTTTCGAGATGATGGCTGGAAATGGTCTCTAGATATCTGCACGGTCCTGCAGGGACAACCACTGGTCACGTCTGGCTGTTAAAAAGTCGAAATGAGCTGGGTTCATTTGAGTCTAAGTCTCACACTGCCACCCAGGCTGGAGTGCAGTGGCATGATCCCAGTCACAGCAACCTCCAGCTCCCAGGTTCTAGTGATTCTCCTGCTGAGTAGCTGGGATTATAGGCGTGTGCCACCATGCCTGGCTAATTTTTAGTAGAAGTGGGATTTCACCATGTTGGCCAGGCTGGTCTCAAACTCCTGACCTCAAGTGATCCACCTGCCTCAGCCTCCCAAAGTGCTGGGATTACAGGCATGAGCCACAGCACCCGGCCTAGAGTCTAGATTTTTCAACCAATGTGTGCCTTGTCTGGTAGACCTGATACGCTCCTCCATTATCAAATGCTGGCTATATACTAACGTTTTTTAATTTTAGTTTTTTTTTTTGAGATGGGATCTCACTGTGTTGCCCAGGCTGGTCTTGAGTTCCTGTGCTCAAGGAATCCTCCTGCCTCAGCCTCCCAAAGTGCAGGGATTTAGAGGCCTCAGCTACCATGCCTGGCCCCTGTACTAAGGTTTTAACCTGTATTATCTCATTTATGCCTCAGTGTAAGTCTGTGGGGCTAAGATTATTGTGTCCCTGTTTTGTTTGTTTGTTCGTTTGTTTGAGATGGAGTCCCGCTCTGTCCCCCAGGCTAGAGTGCAGTGGCATGATCTCTGCTCACTGTAATCTCTGCCTCCCGGGTTCAAATGATTCTCCTGCCTCAGCCTCCTGAGTATCTGGGACTACAGGCGCACGCCACCAAACTCGGTTAATTTTTTTTTTTAATTTTTAGTAGAGACGGGGTTCCACCATGTTGGCTGGTCTCAAACTCCTGACCTCAGGTGATCCGCCCACCTCACCCTTCCAAAGTGCTGGGATTATAGGCGTGAGCCACTGCACCCAGCCGAGTCCCTGTTTTAAGGATAAGGAACCCACGGGTCATCTTCTTTGCCACAGCCACACAGCTGTAGAGCTGGACTTCTGAGCAGCTTGTTTGGTGGTGTCTTTAGTGGAGGATGGCTTGGAAATCCGTAAGTCCTATTTAGTGAAGGAGCCCAGGACTGGGCACCACAGAGGGCGTGGACAAGTGAAGGGCCCAGTCTTGCACAGCCTGACTTTGCAGGAGCCTTTACAAGGCGGAGAACATGGCTGTGAAGAGTAGTTGGGCTCTGAGGAATGGAGAGTTTCTGAACAGGGGTAGTCATCCCGGGACTGCTGGAGGCTGGGGCTTCATTTGGTACTATTCCTGTTTTGTGTTTTGTTTTATTTTGTTTGTTTGTTTTAAAGATGGCGTCTTGCTCTGTTGCCCAGGTTGAAGTGCAGTGGCACCATCTTGGCTCACTGCAACCTCCTCCTCCCGGGTTGAAACAATTCTCCTGCCTCAGCCTCCCAAGTAGCTGGGATTACAGGCACCCGCCACCACACTCGGTTAAGAAAGTTTTGTATTTTTAGTAGAGAGGGGGTTTCACCATGTTGGCCAGGCTGGTCTCCAACTCTTAACCTCAGATGATCTGCCCGCCTCAGCCTCCCAAAGTGCTGGGATTATAGACAGGAGCCACCATGCCCAGCTTTTTTTTTTTTTTCTTTTTTCTTTTTTTTGAGGTGGAGTTTCTCTCTTGTAACTCAGGGAATGGAGTGCTGTGGCACAATCTCCACTCACTGCAACTTCTGCCTTCTGGATTCAAGTGTCCAGTTCTCCTGCCTCAGCCTCCCAAGTAGCTGGGATTACAGGTGTCTGCCACCACTCCCTGCTAATTTTTTTGTATTTTTAGTAGAGACGGGATTTCATCATATTGGCCAGACTGGGCTCGAACTCCTGACCTCAAGTGATCCACCCGTCTCAGCCTCCCAAAGTGCTGGGATTACAGGCATGAGCCACTGCACCCGGCCCCTTCTGAACTATTCCTCCTTGCAGCTGCTGGCGTCCTACCTAGCCCTGTACTCTGGACTCAGTCAGACCCATTCACAAGCCCATTTGAAGGGCACTATTGAGGCTGCAAAGAGGAGGGTGAGGCTGTCAAAGCCCCCTCTCCTTGGAGGTGGAGAGAGGACAGAGGTTGGTTGAAGTGACACCTCAGGGAGAGGCAGAGTGGGAACTTGACCTCAGGCTTCTTGCTTCTTCTAAAGGCTGCCCCCTGGGCATTCAGCTCACCCAAATCTGGCTTGGTTTGTAGTGTCTCAGGGGTGGCTGCAAGACAGAGCTGGCTCTGAGGATGGCTAGGGGTGCAGGAGGCACTGGGGTATAAGGAGTCAGCCTGCGGATGAGAGAGGAGGCAGGTTTGGCACTGCCCTGGCCTTGTCCTTGGGAGGGCAAGCTATGACCAGTCTTTCAGTGAATAACTGGGAGGCAGAGGGTTCGCGGTTAAGGAGTGATTGGAAAGATCCTGGAAGCCTTGCCTCAAGTGAGGATGTGCAACATTAGGGCTAGGTCTGGGCACTGGCCCTGACGTTAGAAGCCTGCCCCCTCTCCCTAAGTGGGCAGGAGGGGGCGGGTGCCAGGCTGGGGGCGGGGCAGCGGTCGGATTTTGGCCCCACCCATCTGTCAAGGAACAGCTGGGGACAATGAGAGAGAAGCAGGCAGGTGATTGAAATGTGGTGCCGGCCGTGCGGGGTTCCCTAGGTCCGCGGAACAGCACCGTCGGGGGACGGTTGGATACCAGGATGATACTGAAGGGATTCTCGTGGTTGGAGATCAGGTGTTTTCTAGGATCCCCGGACTCGGAGGTGGAGACTTCCCTGAAAGGGAATGGAGCAGGGTCCTGGGACAGGGTCCTGGGGCAGGTCCTAGCTCCGCCCGTCGGGGCCCTTAAGAATTTGGACGTTGTTTAACGGGGTTTGAGGCCGTAAGATTCCCATCCTAGGGGTGGAGATGTCCGGGGACTGGGCTAGGGCAGCGGTTGGAGGCCGCTGGGCACCCAGTGTGCGTGCATCCGTGAGCCGGGGTGCGCAGGCAGCTTCCAGCAGCTGCAGCTCTCCTCCCACAGGGCCCAGACGAACGGTTTCGCTCGTGGCGCTCGGCACTCGGCCAGCCACCCTGGGCGCGCCCTGAGGGGCGGGGCGAAGCGGGTTCCGCGGCGGTGGCGGCGGCACTCGGCACTCGGCACTCGGCGCTCGGCTGCTCCCGCCTGGGGCGGCCGCCCCGCGTGCGCCGGAGCCAAGATGGCCGCCTCCACCGCCCAGTGCCGAGTGACAAAAGCGGAGAGCAAGGCGGCGGCGGGGCCGCGCGCGGGGGGCGCCCGGGAGCGCGCGCCCGCGGGGGCGCCTCCGCCCAGCCCCCCGAGCCCGGGCCCCGCGGCACCCCCCGCGCCGCCGCCGCCGCCGCCGCCCCCACCCCCACCGCCGCCGCCGCCGCCGCCACTACCGCCACCGCCGCCGCGGGACGGGCCCAAGGCCGAGCCGGAGCCGGGGCCGGGGCCCGGGCCCGCGTCCGCGCCGGGTAAGAGCCCGCTTTTGGGAGGGTGCGGGGAGGGGAAGGTCGGAATCCCGCCTGCCGGTGCCGCCGCCCCCGACGCCTTCCGTCCAGTCTCCGGGACGCCCCCCCTCCCTCAGGCCCTTTAGTCGCGTGGGCCCAGGGCCTTCTGTCGCCGCTCGCAGGGTCCCAGGCCTCAGAAACACTTCGCCGCCGCTCCTCGAGACCTTTGCCCCGTCTGACAGATGTCCTTTGCCCTCTTTGGAGCCACGGGAGCGTCCCTTGCCACGGTTCCGGTCTGTCCGGCAAGGAAACTCACTTCGGCCCTGCCCCATCTGACAGACGCGCCCACCCCACCCGGAGACTTTGACAAAGTCCTCGGTGTCCCAGTCCTCGGCGCCTACTCTTTGCCTCTGCGAGACTCAGACTGAGCATAAAATCTACCTTGCCCCCTGCCCCGTTACATCCCATTGAGCTCCTCCAAGTCCCCATTTGCACACAGTTCCCTCATCTTCTGAGCTTTTGCCATACTCTGAACTCTAAACTTGGAGTTCAACGGGCCTCCCAGGCCCTGTCCTCTGAAAAACTAGACAAGAAAATTCGCCCTTGGTCCCATCTGCCACACACTCCTCACCCAGGGAAGCTTCGGCCTGATAGATGCCTCAGAAACTTAACACAAAAGTTATGTGATTCCAACCCTTTCTGTCTGCAGTTAGGTCGCTGTAGGCGCAGACACCAGGTTCTCACCTTACCCCACTTAGGTCTCAGCTTGTGATGAGTAGGCCACCCCTGTCTCCCATTGTCTCTGCAGCCCCAGCTGTCTTATCTGGTGGAGATTCCTCACAAGTGCTCCCTGTCCCTAGCTTCCTGGCTCCCTGCCTCTGTGTGGCCTCTCCAGCCTCCTGACCCTGGTGTTTTGTGAATTCTCCTGACTGCCTCCCACCCTCACCCTCAAGACAGGCAGATATTCCCCCTCACAAGTTCTGCCCAGAGAGATCTTTTCTTTGAGATACCCCGGGATGGGAGTTTGGGCTCAGAATCGCATTACACCCGGGACCTGTCCATGCCGTGGTGTGTGGAAGCAGCTGCTGGTGTCTGCTGTCAGTGGCAGCCTCAGTGTCCCTGCATTGAACTGGTGCTGGGGGTTGTGGGTGGAACCTCAGCTTTCCTGGGGTGGGCTGCCTCGCAGAGTGAGAGCAGACAGTAAGGTTAAGAAGGCCATCTTCTTAGTTCTGGGGATAGACAGCCCGAAACTTGCCTGGCCTGAGCCTGTCTCCCCAACCCCACAGGCCTGGGTTCTGAGGAAAACGCCATGGTGGCCATGGACTTGGGCTCTCCCTCGCTCCCTAAGAAGAGCCTGCCTGTCCCTGGGGCCCTGGAGCAGGTGGCCAGTCGGCTGAGCAGCAAAGTGGCTGCAGAGGTTCCTCATGGCAGCAAACAGGAGCTGCAGGACCTCAAGGGTGAGTGGCGCAGGTGGCATGGCAGGGGATGCTGGCCAGGCTGGTGACACTCACAGGGGCACTCTCATGCCTTGGGGTTAACGTGGAACCCCAGGTTGCCTGCAGTTTTCTGGCCTTGAGGCACCGTGATTGGTACTCAGCTGTCTTCTCTCTTGAACTTCTGTCCTGGGCATGCATGGCCCTGAGCTGCACCCTCACGGGGTGAGGGAATGGCATCCAGAGAAGCAGCGGGCATGGTGGTCCAGAGCTCATGCTCAAACCCAGCTCATTTGCCGAATCTGGCCTTTGCTAGCTGTGTGATCTCTCCCATGACACCGTTTCTTCTGTCTGCTTAATCCTAAGGTTGCTATTGACTATTGACAGGCGCTGGGGTGGATTCCAGGGAGGTGAAAGGAGCAAAATGAATTTGGCCCTTGCTTTTGAGGGTTATTCAAGTTAGGGGATCGGGACAAAGAAGCAGATAGGCAAGGATAAAGGCTCTGAGTAAGAGGGTACAGGAAACTGCAAGAACCAGTGTTTTGGGCGGGAGTGGAGCCACATAGGGTGGCTAGAACTTAGTTCAGTGAAGCATGTGGCTGGCAGGTCAGCATTTGTGTGAACCTGTTTCCAGGGCTCCCAATAGGTCAGAGTTCTGAAAGGTGTCCCACTGACTGGATGATAGAAGGACTCTGCATCCTGCGGTGTGCCCTTGGGCACAACTTGTCCCTCTCTGAGCCTCAGTTTCTAACCCTTATCAGCAAAGCAGACAAACTAATCTCCGCCTTGTTAGGGTCATTGTGAGGTTCGGGGGGGCCTGACAGAGGCAAAACACTTCCATGGAGCCTTGGGTGAGTGGGACTCTCGGGGGAGGAGAAGCGGGAGAGCTAGGCCTCGGGCCTCACAGCCTGCTCCCCCCGGTCTCTGTGTTGCCCTTCAGCCCAGAGCCTGACCACCTGCGAGGTCTGCGGCGCCTGCTTTGAGACCCGAAAGGGGCTGTCCAGCCACGCACGCTCCCACCTGCGGCAGCTGGGAGTGGCGGAATCAGAGAGCAGCGGCGCACCCATCGACCTCCTCTACGAGCTTGTGAAGCAGAAGGGCCTGCCCGATGCCCACCTTGGGCTGCCCCCGGGCCTGGCTAAGAAGTCCAGCTCGCTGAAGGAGGTGGTTGCCGGGGCCCCCCGGCCCGGCTTGCTCACCCTGGCCAAGCCCTTGGATGCCCCTGCTGTCAACAAAGCCATCAAGTCGCCTCCCGGCTTCTCGGCCAAGGGCCTGGGCCACGCGCCCAGCTCTCCGCTCCTCAAAAAGACACCACTGGCCCTGGCGGGCTCCCCTACCCCTAAGAATCCTGAGGACAAGACCCCCCAGCTGTCCCTGAGCCCCCGGCCGGCCTCCCCAAAGGCACAGTGGCCTCAGTCTGAGGATGAGGGGCCCTTGAACCTCAGTGAGTGTGGGTCCCAAGAGCCGAGGGAGGTTCCGGCGCTGGGAGGGACAGGGACCTCAGGTTGGGCTGCAGGGCCCCAGGTGGGTGGGGGCGGCGGGGACTACAGCTCCCATGTCCTGGGTCGGCCGGGCCAGAGTATTGGTTGAGCCTCTGCATCTCCTTTTGGGCCGCCTTGGATGTGGATTGTGTCTCGCACTTCACTTTGCGGATCTTCCCCTGAAGGCCTCATGCCACGGCTGAGCCTGCCAGGGTCATGCTCGCCTCTGAGGGGCAGCTCTTAGCTTTCTCTGGGCCTGAGGGTGGGGGCAGGGAAAGTAATCAGGGTTCCTGTGGCCTAGCTTTCTCAGTGGGGGTTGGAAGCATATTGGATAGACAGGGGATCACCTGATGGGAAGTGCCCACAGTTGGTCCTGTCTTCAGGTCTTCCTTGCTGCCCGTGCAGAGGCAGCTCTCTGTGCCTGCAGGTGAAGCCCTACCTCCTAGGCTGCCTGTGGGCGTGGCAGGTAGCATTTGGGAGGAAACCCTCTAGGTGCAGAAAGCAGGCTTAACAAGGGCTTTCCCATATCTTTGTGGACATTAAGAGTCTGGGGGTGACCCCAGGGTCTGGCCCCCTGCCCAGCGGAGCCCCCCATTTGGCACTTCATGTTCCCTTGAAGTTGTTTCCACTGAGTCTTCCATGCTTCCAGGGGCAGGGCCCTGAGCAGGTGTGCCCTTGGCTGCATGAGCCCAGCAGCCACCATCACTCCCACACAGCTCCCATAGCAGGGATCCTAGGGCAGAGGGTCTGGGAGTATCCGATTATCTAGAATTTGGTCACTGCCTGTCCACCCCACGTCCTTAAGCTATTTACACTCCCCTTGATGCCAAGGGCTAGGCAGGAAACAGGATGTCCTGCATCCCAAACCTCAAAAGAAATCTGCAGCCTGAGTCTTGGACCCCTAAACTGCCTGAGCAGCCAAGAATCACACCAGACCCTCCTGCCTCAGGCCCCCAAGGCCGGCCAAAGTGGCGGCCGTGAACCCCCCCCTGTGTTTTGTCTCCGCAGCTTTAGATAGTGACGGGGGCAGAGAGCTGGACTGCCAGCTGTGCGGTGCCTGGTTTGAGACCCGCAAGGGCCTGTCCAGCCACGCCCGTGCCCACCTGCGCCACCTGGGCGTCAGCGATCCGGACGCCAAGGGATCCCCCATAGACGTGCTCCACGGGCTCATCAGGAGGGACGGCGTCCAGATCCGCCTCCCACCCAGGCGCGGCACCCTGGCCCACCCGGGGCGGCCGCCTCCCACCTCCGCGGCCCTCTCCTTGCTCCCCCCCCCACCGCCGGCCAAGAAGGCCAAGCTGAAGGCCGCTGGTATGGCCAGCCCCTGGGGGAAGCAGGACCTCTCGGCCGCCGCAGCCGCCGGCATTTTCTGGGCCTCTGATGTGGAGCCGTCTCCTCTCAACCTCTGTAGGTTCTCGCTTCAGCTGCTCCCTCCTCCCTGCGGGCCCTGGAGCCCCTCCCGGGGGGGGTCACAGCCCCCTCCCTGCTGGGGCAGGGAGTAGACAGGGCCCCTTGGCAGTGGGCCTGTTCTGCCCAGAGATCTTGGCAGTGGGCTGCTAGGCCCTCTCTCTTGGCCTTTGACCTCCGTGACCCTTCCTGAGAATCAAGGCCAAGGTGGAGAAATCCTGCCTTTTGGTGTGCAAGGCACCCACATCTGCCCCTGTCTAGATGGCACATAGCACCTAGGCTGCCCTCCCCACCTCACCCTGTCCTTGTTGGGACCCACAGAGCAGTGGAATCTTGGTTCCATTCTCCTCTGCCAGGACGGAGGGCCCGTGTGCTCTCTGGAGCCTCCCTTCACTCCTGCCGGGTATCTGGCCCCCAGTCCTGCTCCTCCACTCCCTTATCTGCACCTGCCCTCACCACCCTAACCTGTGGGCGTGCTGCTGCCGCCCATGCCCAGCTGACCAGGACACTCCTGCAGGTGACCATGCTGGGAGTTCCACGATGCTAACTACCCCTTTCTCCTCCTGCTGCAGCCTCAGGCCCAGAGCCAGCACGAGATATCCGCTGCGAGTTCTGTGGTGAGTTCTTCGAGAACCGCAAGGGCCTCTCGAGCCACGCACGCTCCCACCTGCGACAAATGGGTGTGACCGAGTGGTACGTCAATGGCTCGCCCATCGACACGCTGCGGGAGATCCTGAAGAGACGGACCCAGTCTCGGCCTGGTGGACCTCCCAACCCACCAGGGCCAAGCCCAAAAGCCCTGGCCAAGATGATGGGTGGCGCAGGTCCTGGCAGCTCACTGGAAGCCCGCAGCCCCTCGGACCTTCACATCTCACCCTTGGCCAAGAAGTTGCCACCGCCACCAGGCAGCCCCCTGGGCCACTCACCAACTGCCTCCCCTCCTCCCACGGCCCGGAAGATGTTCCCAGGCCTGGCTGCACCCTCCCTGTCCAAGAAGCTGAAGCCTGAACAAATTCGGGTGGAAATCAAGCGGGAGATGCTGCCAGGGGCCCTTCATGGGGAGCTGCACCCATCTGAGGGTCCCTGGGGGGCGCCACGGGAAGACATGACACCCCTGAACCTGTGTAAGTGTGACCCTGCAGTAGAGCAGGGAGAACAGTTGGAGGGGTCTCCTCCCTGCCTCCCCTTGGGGGTATCCAGAGTGCCTAGGGTTGAATTGGAAGGGAGGACGTGCAGGTAGAGAGAACACAGGGTCAGCTGTGTATTCCTGCTGTGCAGACCCCTGCAACTGATAATGCTTGCTGCTCAGTTGTCCTTCATTTGTTTGAGAAGCAGGATTGTGTCCTTCAGTGATGGCAGAAAGGTTCCATTTCTTGTGCCATTTCAATCAATTGGTAGTGTCTGTCAGCCAGAGTCCTAGGGAGAAGACTGCAGGGATCAATTAGTGACGTCTGCCATGGCAGGAGTGTAGGGACTGGCAGTGAATGTCTGATCTGTGTCTTTCTGACATTCCTGGTAATTAAGTGCTTAACATTTGGAGTCAAGTGTGAGTTAAGATCTCTGTTGCTCCACAGTCTAGCTCTATGTGACCTTGGGCAAGTTTCCTCATTTGGAAGATGGAGATCAGCATAGTCCCAACTCCCGTTTTCTTGAGGATTAAGTGGGATAAAGCACTTAGCACAGCAGCTGGTTACAGAAAACTCTGTATGCCGTCATCGTAATGTCACTTGCTTGCCTGTTGCACCAGCACTGTGTTCATTCTACTCTGATTGGATGCCCACTGTGTGCTGAGTAGGTAAGGGCGGCCCAGGCTGTGCCTTAGCACGCATGTGTGTTGTGTACCAGTTCTGTACCCCATGCTCAGAACTGGTCCCATTTTAGACCCTCCCATAGTAACATTGGGCGGGAGAGGTTTTCATCTCCATTTTGCAGAGGAGGAAACTGAGGCTCAGAGAGGGAAAGTGGCTTGCCCAGGATCACACAGGGAGATATCTTGAAGCTAGCTAGAATTTGAGGTGACAGAACAAGCAGAAGAGCCAGAGGTACACAAGGGCTTCTGGAGGCCCAGAGGAGGGAGCAGGTCATTGCGATCTGGTGGGTGGTGTGGACAGGGGTAGCTAGGCAGCTGGCACTGATACGGGGGCTTTGAGCTTAGAGGCTTCCTGCCCGCAGCAGCCGCCTCCTTCTCCTCCTCCTCCCCCCACCCTGGATCCCCTGCAGCGTCCCGGGCAGAGCCGGTGCGCGACATACGCTGTGAGTTCTGCGGTGAGTTCTTCGAGAACCGCAAGGGTCTGTCGAGTCACGCGCGCTCCCACCTGCGGCAGATGGGTGTGACCGAGTGGTCCGTCAATGGTTCACCCATCGACACACTGCGAGAAATCCTCAAGAAGAAATCCAAGCCGTGCCTCATCAAGAAGGAGCCACCGGCTGGAGACTTGGCCCCTGCCTTGGCTGAGGATGGGCCTCCCACTGTGGCCCCTGGGCCCGTGCAGTCCCCACTGCCACTGTCGCCCCTGGCTGGCCGGCCAGGCAAACCAGGTGCAGGGCCGGCCCAGGTTCCTCGAGAGCTCAGCCTGACGCCCATCACTGGGGCCAAGCCCTCAGCCACTGGCTACCTGGGCTCAGTGGCAGCCAAGCGGCCCCTGCAGGAGGACCGCCTCCTCCCAGCAGAGGTCAAGGCCAAGACCTACATCCAGACTGAACTGCCCTTCAAGGCAAAGACCCTTCATGAGAAGACCTCCCACTCCTGTAAGCAGCGGGTGGCAGGGTCCTGGGAGGGCGACCGCCAGGGCCTGCCAGGCCAGGCAATGCCACAAGCGTGCACACTGACCCCAAGTGGGGCCCCCATGGCTGGGTCTCTGTGGGAGGCGGGATTGGCATCTGGCCTCGGCAGTGCCATCTGGGTGCACCTGCCCACTTCGGGCTGTGGCTCAGCAGCACCCCCTCCGCCCCACAGCCACCGAGGCCTGCTGCGAGCTGTGTGGCCTTTACTTTGAAAACCGCAAGGCCCTGGCCAGCCACGCACGGGCACACCTGCGGCAGTTCGGCGTGACCGAGTGGTGCGTCAACGGCTCGCCCATCGAGACACTGAGCGAGTGGATCAAGCACCGGCCCCAGAAGGTGGGCGCCTACCGCAGCTACATCCAGGGCGGCCGCCCCTTCACCAAGAAGTTCCGCAGTGCTGGCCATGGCCGTGACAGCGACAAGCGGCCGTCCCTGGGGCTGGCACCCGGGGGCCTAGCCGTGGTTGGCCGCAGTGCCGGGGGGGAGCCAGGGCCTGAGGCTGGCCGGGCAGCTGACAGTGGTGAGCGGCCTCTGGCAGCCAGCCCACCGGGCACTGTGAAGGCCGAGGAGCACCAGCGGCAGAACATCAACAGTGAGTGCTGGTGGAGGAGGGTGGGAGGGCGGTGGGCACCTGCCAGGCCTACCTAGCCATGCCCCAGGCGCTCTGCTGTGGCACTTTAGTCCTTTCTCCAGTTGCTCACCCATTCACCTGTTTGTCCCCAACCCCACCCATCCGTCTCCCATCCCACCCGTCCATCCTCCATCCCGCCCATCCAGGCAGCATCCATCCTCAGCTCTTGGGTATTTCAAGTCTCTGTAGCGTCCAACCCTCCTGCTCATCTCCGGTCCCTCTCCCCACCTTAGAATTCGAACGCCGACAAGCCCGCCCTCCAGATGCCTCCGCAGCCCGGGGAGGCGAAGAGACCAATGACCTACAGCAGAAGCTAGAGGAGGTGCGGCAACCCCCACCCCGAGTCCGGCCGGTTCCCTCCTTGGTGCCCCGGCCCCCACAGACATCACTTGTCAAGTTCGTGGGCAACATCTACACCCTCAAATGCAGGTAGGCTGCCCCTGGGGGAGGGAGGGAGACCACTAGAGTAGGCCTTGGTCACCGAGAGCCTTGGAACAGGACAGGGTCTGGTGGGAGCTGGGAGGTGTTGCCTCAGTGGCTGCCCTTGGGTGTGGTGGGGCCCAGGCTAAAGGCTGACACCCTGAGCTTGGTAGCCTGGGAGACCTGGGTTCAAATCCCAACTCTGCCACTTACCAGCTTAGTGACCTCAGAAAAGGACTTACCTGCTCCTTTCCTCAATTTCCCCACTCATAAAAGCGGGTGATAACAAACCTACCTTACAGATTTGTTACGAGGACTAAGTGAATTTAATATTTATAAAGCACTCAGAACTGCCTGGCACGTGGTAAGTAAGCACTTAACTAGTGTCTGGCTCAAGAAAAAAGTAGATCTTAGTTAATTCTTACCAGAGTCCACAAGTACTTTGGAGAGGAGGGAACTGGGACCCTGAGACGTGAGGTGACTTGCCTGAGGCCACGCAGGCCAAGTCAGAAGTCAGAGTCAAACCCAAGTCTTGAGCCATGGAGCTTGGGCTCCAGGCCTCTGTGCTGTGAGGCCTCTTTAGGTGCCAGGAAGACAGGAGGAGGAGGAGGAGGGCCTGGCTTGTTGGGTAAGACTTGCTTCTCTGTGCCCTCTACCGTCTCAGATTCTATGTATCTGTCAGATGGCAGAGGGATCTGGAAGCCCGGTAGCCCTTACCTGGCACCAGTGACTTCCTGAGCATAGAGGCGGGGGTCTCTGTGAGACTCTGCCTGACCCCATGGTGAGTGGAGGTGGCTGTCCATGGGAAACACCTGACCTCTGGGTCCCTCTTCTCGCACCTCCTGGGCTTGCTCTGTCCACACTGAGTTGCAGCAGATGTGCCAGGGACATGGGCAAGGCCATGCTTCCACCTCTCCTCACAGCACTGGCCACTCCCTCTCTCTCTTCCCCAACGCAGGTTCTGTGAAGTGGAATTCCAGGGCCCCCTCTCCATCCAGGAAGAGTGGGTGCGGCACTTACAGCGGCACATCCTGGAGATGAACTTCTCCAAAGCGGACCCCCCACCTGAGGAGTCCCAGGCCCCGCAGGCACAGACAGCGGCGGCAGAGGCTCCCTAACACAAAAGCATTCCAGATCCCCTCTCGTGCCACCTCTGTCTCCTCTTCTTCCTCATCTGTGTCCTCATCCCTCTTCCTCTTTCTTTCCGTTTCCAAAGGAGCAAGCCAAAACCTCAAACCGGCGCCCCTTGGGGGCCGGGCACACTACAGCCAAGGCGCCGGGAGCCAGCTAGCCGCCCTTCCCCCAGCCCCAGGACTCTGGGGCCACAGGGTGTCTTCCTTCAGCCCATGCCCACCTGGTCCAGCAGGGGCAGCAACCAGGTCTCTGGTGGCAGCCGATTTGGTCACAGGGGAGGACAGCACTCCTCCGTCTAGCAGCCAGGCAGGGCGATATCTGCCATCCGTGGCCATTTGCAAAGACCCCAAAGACCCCTGTTCTGGTTCACTCTCGCCCCCATGAATATCCTCTCACACACATGTACATGCGAACACACACACGCACCTCGTGAGACCTGGGATCTGCCCCGGCCCCCCAGTTCCCAGGTCAAACGACCGCATCATGCCACGGTGCTTGCTCAGGGGAAGCCATGCTCCCTCTGTGGGGCCTGCTGGGGCCTGGGAGCCCCCCACTGAGCCCACAATGCCACGGAAATCCTTGTGGGCTGCCCCCCAGAGGGGCCTTCCCAGCTGGGAAGAGCTCAGAGCTGACAGCTGCCTCCTGCCATGTCGAGGCCCCCCAAAGAGCCTCAGGGGCTCTGGGGCCCTGGAGGGTGGGGTGGGGGGGTGGGACTCTCCTCCCCCACTCCTGCCCCCTCCCCCTTTTCACTGTTGCTTTCTATGTATAGCTCCCTAGACCTTTCACTTTTTTAAAAACGCGTTTTGTGTAGAGAATAAGGAACGTGGATCTTTTTATTTTGCAATCCTGGGCCAGCTAGAAGCCAGGAGCTGATTGAACTTTTAACTTTTTTCAGTGGCCGCATTTTGGTTATTGATGTACCTAGAAGTATGTAAATTAGATTAAATTTCTCTTCTGGAAACGCCCTGGGGCAGGCGGCCAGCGTGTGTTTTTCTGTCGAGTGGACAGGCTGGCATTGGCTGGCAGCCGGGACTAGGATCGGGGCCTCCTCTGTGCAGAGCCATGGAGGCCCTGGGTTTTCCCGTTGGCTGCCAAGCCAACCAGATGCAGCAGGGGATGAGCCCAAGTTCCTTTAATGCCATGGCTGGTGTGGGGGCTCTGGCTGGCTGGCCAAGTGGCTCCAGTGAGCAGACGAACCAGGGTTCTGGGTAGCCCGTCTGGGAAGGGAGCCAGGATCAAGAAGCAGTTGAGGCTAGAGGAGCTTATCAAGGGCAGCAGCTACCAGCGAGGGTGTCAGGGACCCGCTGGGAGCATTTAGGGTGGCCAGCAGGGGTGTAGAGAGCTGGGACTCGCCTGCTTTCAAGACATGACTTCTAGTTAAGACACGTGCACCCCTGACTCAAGAAATGCGGGGAAAGGAGGAGCTGCTGGCTCTTTGCAATGTTATTTATTTTCTCACTCTGCAAATGTTTATTGAACATTTCTGAGATTTTAAGAGATTTCATTGGCTGCTCCTTCTTGTTTATTGCATGTGGTTTTTCAGCTCATCGTTTTCACCAAATGGCCAAGTGCAGGAAAGTAGGAATGACTTCATGGCATGTGAACTGCAGGGGCCACCTCTACCCCCAGCCCTGCTTTCCGGGCCCTCCCGCCATACCCCTGCCTGCGAAGGAGGGTTAACAGGCTGCAATGACAAGCCCATGAGGGTGGTCTTGGCGTACACATCTCCTGTGGGGGTCAGGATGCACATCTCGCCTGGTGGCAGGAGGCTGCAACCACTTCTGTCCATTCTGTGCTGTGGGTGGATGGGTGTATCCAAGACAGGAAGCAGGGAGAGCATCTTGTGAGCTGACTCAAAAGTGTGTCTTCCTCTTTCAACTTTTCATCAGTTTTTATTTTTTGAGACAGGGTCTCATTCTGTTGCCCAAGCTGGAGTGCAGTGGTGGGACCTTGACTCACCGCAGCCTCCGCCTCCTGGGTTCAAGTGATTCTTCTGCTTCAGCCATCCAGGTAGCTGGGATCACAGGCGTGCACCATCACACCTGGCTGAGTTCTATAAGTTTTGTAGAGACGCAGGTTTCGCCATGTTTCCTGGGTTGGTCTTAAACTCATGAGCCTCAAGCATTCCACCACCTCAGCCCCCTAAAGTGCTAGGATTGCACACGTGAGCCACTACGCCTGGCCTGTAAGTCAGTTTTTAAAATATAAAAGTGATATAGGCTAGATGTAACAAAAAAACATTCAAGTGATTTGAGAGCTTCTGTCACGTGGCAAGTTCCTCTCCACCCAACATGCTGTGAAGTGAGGGTCATGTGTGTCCTTGAAAGAGTGACCTCCAGCTCTTAGCACAGGGGGATATTTTCCTAAAACTTTCTGAGCATTACTCTTCTCTGCTCAAGCAATTTTAATGCACCTCAGGCAGCAGTTTGAACCTTTGAGCTGTGCTCTCTGTGAGGGTGTTTGATAACGAAATAAAGTCAGGATACAGTGATGGCTGTGGCAAGTGCCATGAAGGAACGAAACTGTAGGACGCAGAAGTCATGTCCTGGGGCCCTGCCTTAGTTTGGAAGACAGGCAGGTATCCCTGAAGCTGACGGAGATGAACCCCAAAGCCAGAGTGGTTACCCATCAGAGCTCTGCTTCACGTGTGGAGTTGCTCAGAACACATAAGTGGCTTTGTTCCACGTAGCAAGCTCTGCATAAGCCTCATTTGGGTGGGGGGAGTTTTATTAAACCATTTTATCACGGAGAACTCCAGCTACACAAAAGTAGCACAAATAGTAAAATGAACCCTTATCCATCAATTACCAACCCGTGACCAGTGTCTTAAGCTGTGAGAGATTTATCTTAACAGCTCCTTGCTTTCCGCTTTTCTCTCCACCTGTCTGAACTGTGTGAAGCACATTCTGGGCATAAGATCAGTTAACTTCTTAGTATTTCGGTATGTTTCTCTGAACATTTTAAGTGCCACCATTACACCTAAAGAAATCGACAATAGCAAGAAGCAACAGCATACCTTAAAAAAAAAAAAAAAACTTTTAAAAACAGACGAAGAAGTGTAGAAGTCGTAATTGAGCAACTTGATGAGTTTTCACAGACACATGTTTAGTACTCTTCGGTTTACCTCTATCATCACTAGAAATTATGAGATGTCCCTGGCAGGGGTTTCCACAGGCCCAGGAAACAGGCTGAGAACACGACTGGTGCCCGGCTGCACTGTTGCAGGATCTCTGGAGTCCAGAGTGTTTTAGAAGCAAAGTTCCCATTTTAACACGTCACTGTCAAGGACCTTGAGCAAATCATGAGTTCCAAGCTTCAGTTTTCTTTTAAGTGGGGATAAGCTTTTTGCAGGTTTGAAGGAGCATTTGAATGACGCACAATACAAACAGAATTATTACACATATAAGCATATGCCATATAAATAGATTATTGTTTTGCGACGATTAATAACATTTATTCAGTGCAATAGCACCGGAATTATTTCTTCACACACATTTTGTCATGCAACGTTGGAACGTGTGTTCAGCATCTTGTTTGGCGCTGAGTTTTAGTTTTCTCAGTTCAGCATGGCTTTGCTATGCTCGTTTTGGAACTGAAGGCCAGAGAAGTTGAGAGACTTAGCTAGGTTTACTCAGCTCCTCGGTGGTGGAGCAGGATCCCAGCCAAGCCCTGAGCCGTAGACCCGGCTCCCTCTGGCGGGTCTCCAGGGCACGCTCCTCCAGCTCGCCGCGCTTGGGCCTTGGGCCTTTCCGTAGTTGCACAGCCCCGCCCCCTCGAACTCTATAGGACTCCACCTCCCTGCCGGCTTGTATAGACCAATCACTGAGGGCTTAGGATAACAGAAAGCGGGGGGACAAGGCGGGGCTCTCACGAGATTGGCAGCAGCTTCCAGCCACTGATATAAGGAGGCGCTGAGATAGACAGCGGTTCCGTCCAATAGGTGTGAAGCCGAGGCCGTCATGAGCCAATGCGGTCGGGAGGCGGGGCTTCGGGTGTGTGTGGATCCTGGGGTTAGCAGCCGCTATCGCAGCGTTGGATGTGCGGAGCACCAGCCGTCAGCGTCCTCGGATGTTGTGTTGGCCGCCGCCATGAGCTACACAGGTGAGCCTGGCAGGGGTGGGGTCGGGCTCTGCGTGGGGGACGGGACAAGGACAGACGGATGCCACACCAGGCTTACCCGCACCTCCCCTGGGGCCCCGTCACTGCCCTCCCTGAGGTCACAAAATGGCGCCGCTGGCCCGTCGCCTCAGGGTCGTTCCCCTCACGCCTCGTTGCCTCAGCTCTCTGTGCCTGCAGCTGGCGTCCCGGCTCCCGGCCGGCCGCCTGAGGTCTTGGCTTCTGCCGCCTTTGTCCGTGGGTCCGAGGCCTCAGCGCACGAGATGTCCGCCCCCACCACCTCCGTCTCTGGCCTGCGCTCCTCGGACCTCGACGCCTTAGGTCTCCCTTTCTCAGCCCTTGGTCATTGCGAGCAGTCAGTAGGCTCGGCTGCCGTCGCCATTGTCGCGTCCTCCCCCGCGCAGTTTCTCTGCAAAAACGCCGCAGCTCTGCATCCCCACCCCGATCCCACCCACCACCCCCTTTTGTCTTATTTCAGAACTGGGAGAGGCGCCAGACCCTAGGAGGATAAGTAAACATTTGAAGGGTTTGGGCCGAGCGTGGAGCCTCGGGACCTTAGGGGCTGAACTGCAAGGAATGACGAGATTCCACGTTAATTCCCTCTGTGTCTGTCAAATGAACCGTGTCCGGTGCAGACTGCGCACTGGGAATACTGACAAGAATTCCTCAAGCAGCTTAGAGGCGAGGACGGATCTTAATAGGCAAATAAGCGAGTGTAGGAGATATATTTTAGGGTGGTCAGTATCCTGCGGAGGTCGCTCCACTACATGGAGTGGTTGGGGTCCTCGGTAAAGAGGTGACATTTGAGCAGAGAACCTAAATGGACTGAGGGAATAAAGATACCTGGCCCAGGGAGCTTTTGCTGTAAAAGGCTTATGGGCAGGAACTGCCTGGCTTGTTAAAAGATCGGCCAGGGAGGACAGTGGGATTTGAAAGGGAGACTGGGTGATAAGATCCGAGAGCTCCTCTCTCCGCTCCCGCTGCGATATGCTTGGGCAACTGTAAATCATCACTGGGTGAATTGCCAAGGGCCTCCTGGGTTTGCCTTGGCAGTGACTGATAAGGCTTCTCAGCCGGGAGACTTAGACAAGGCCTCCCCATTTGGTGAGGGTATTACAGGCTTGAGCATGTGTGGTTGCCAGGTAACCTGTATTCTACTTGGAATGTTGAGAACAGAGAATGGAATGTGAGTGTCTGGGACTCCTTTGTAGGCAGCTCTATGCTGGCATAGGCAAGAAGGTAGTGCCAGTCCCCTCTACCCAGGCTCCCAGGTCAGAGCTTGCCAAGAACCCCAGTTTTTCTAGCAACCATCCCTCAGCCTGCAAGCCCAGTAGGTTCTCATCCAGGGGTAATTCTGCCCCCAGAAGACATCTAGCAATGTCTGGAGAAATTTTTGGTTGTCACATATGGGCGTGGGAGTGCTGCTGGCATCTCTTGGATAAAGGCCTGGGATGCTGCTAAGCCACAGTATACACAATGACACCCACCGCAAAGAAGTACCTGGCCTCAAACATCAGTAGTGCCCAGGTTGGGCAGCTCTGCCTGAGTCTTTCTGTAGCTTTCCTAGTTCAGGAGGAAAGAGTGTAGGGTTGTTACTGACATCTCTGAGACTGAGGTATAATTCTCACCAAATCTTAGCAAGAACTGGAAGACAGTTTCATAGTTTTTAAAAACAGGACTGCTGCCAGGCACGGTGGCTCACGCCTGTAATCCCAGCACTTTGGGAGGCCGAGGCAGGTGGATCACGAGGTCCGGAGTTTGAGACCAGCCGGACCAACATGGTGAAACCCAGTCTCTACTAAAAATAAAAAATTAACTGGACATGGTGACACATGCCTGTAATCCTAGCTACTGAGGAGGCTGAGACAGGAGAATCTCTTGAACCTGGGAGACAGAGGTTGCGGTGAGTCGAGATCACGCCAGTACACTACAGCCTGAGCCACAGAGTGAGATCCATCTCAAAAACAAACAAACAAAACAAAACAGGACTGCTGAAGGAACCAGAAGATGAATGAGTAGTAGATGAGGAAACTGAGTTAGAGAGGTCACTAATGACCAAACCTGAATTTCAGCTCTAGATTTTGTAGGCTGTAGTTCTGGGTTTGGGTAAGCACTGAGATAGCCAAGCTAATAAAGTAATGATTAGTTTTTCCTTGATCTTGATACACTGAAAACCACAGTCATTTATAATGTGAGTCTTTCCCTTTTAAGAAGTAGGACGCTAAAGTCAAAGGCATTTTAAGTCACATTTCAGACAGCTACTAGCTTTAAGGGTAAGTCTTAGAGGCCTTGAAGCGAATGTTACCATTATTAAACATAAAATGTGATTGATAAATCTTTTTATTAACTCACCCTGTTTTTGAACCCAGTTACTTTATTTATACGTGGGAAAGGAAGCTGCATCTCTAGCACTGAGAGGGGAAGAGGAGAGCAGTGGAAAACAGGACAGAAATATCCAGAATCAGGCCCTCAAACAAAGATCTGAAATGCTGCCACACTTGTCATAGAAACATTTGTTATCTCACATAGCTTCTTTATGTTTGGAATGGACAGGTGATTTTGCTGGGTGGTTCTAGCTTGAAATATCATGAGGTTATATTTAGGATCTCTGCCTGGACTATAGTCATCTGAAAGCTTGACTGAGGCTGGAGGTCTTAAACTCCCATGCCTGGCAGACTGATGCTGGTCATTAATTCTTTGCCCCGTGGATCTCCCTAGGGCTGGCTGCTGGAGGCTCCTCACAACATGGTGGCTGGTTTTCCCCAGACTGAATGGCCCCAGAAAGAGCAAGGCAGAAGTCCCAGATGTCACACTTAGTCATTTTCATAAACCTTATCAGTTACTCTGGCTACCTCTGTTAGTTGGGATGGGACTACATAAAGCCAACAGACAAGAGTTATTGGAGACCATCTTGGAGGATGATTGTCACCCTACTCTTGGCTCTGACAGCAGAGGTTGGAGGCAACCTAACCTAATTCCAGTTATCCTTTTTGTCACTCTGTGTTATTCCTTCAAATAAGACTCTTTTTTTTTTTTTAAGATCAGGCATGGTGGCTCACACTCAAACCTGTAATCTCAACACTTTGGGAGGCCAAGGCAGGAAGATTCTTGAGGCCAGGAATTTGAAGATGAGCCTAGGCAACACAGCAAGACCCTTGCTCCATAAAAATTAAAAATTAAAAAATTAGCTATGGAAGGTGGAAGCTGCAGTGAGCCATGGTTGTGCCACTGTGCTCCCACCTGGATGACAGAGCAAGACTTGGGGAGGTTTGCTGGAGCCCAGGAGTTCATCGTTGCAGTGAGCTATGATCATGCCACTGCACTTCATGCCCACTTCAGCCTGGGTGTCAGAGCAAGATCCTGTCTCAAAAAACTATATACTCTATTTATTTTTTTTATTGAGATGAGTCTTGTTGTGCCTCCCAGGCTGGAGTGCAGTGGCGAAACCTTCGCCTCCCAGATTGAAGTGATTCTCCTGCCTTAGCTGCTTTAGTAGCTGGGATTACGCCTGGCCAATTTTTTTGTATTTTTAGTAGAGATGGGGTTTCACCATGTTGGCCAGGCTGGTCTCGAACCCCTGACCTCTTGATAAGCCTGCCTCAGCCTCTCAAGGTGCTGGGATGACAGGTGTGAGCCACCGCGCCCGGCTGTATATCCCTATACTTTTTTTTTTTTCTTTGAGACGAAGTCTCACTCGCCAGGCTGGAGTGCAATGGCATGATCTCAGCTCACTGCAACCTCTACCTCCTGGGTTAAAGCAATTCCCCTTCCTCAGCCTCCCGAGTAGCCCGGACTACAGGTGCACGCCACCATGCCTGGCTAGTTTTGTTGTGTGTTTTAATAGAGACAGGGTTTCGCCATGTTGGCCAGGATGGTTTCGATCTCCTGACCTTGTCATCCGCCCACCCTGACCTCCCAAAGTGCTGGGATTACAGGTATGAGCCACTGCACCTGGCCTATACTCTTTTTTAAAAAGGAAAAAGAAGGAAAAGAATAAAATGATAAGCTTTTGTTTTGTTTTGTTAAGACAAGGTCTCACTATGTTGCCCAGGCTGGAGTACAGTGGCGCAGTCATAGCTCGCTGCAGCCTTGACCTCCTGTGCTCAAGTGATCCTCCCACCTCACCTCAGCCTCCCAAGTAGCTGTGACTACAGGTGCATGCCACCATGCCTGTCACAAGAGAGATTGGCTACAAGCAAGGAGAGCTGCTGCAGAACTAGAAATTTATGGTCTCAAAGTGGGAGGATTGCTTAAGCTCGGGAATTCAAGACCAGCATGGATAACATAGTGAGACCCTGTCTCTCTGAAAAAAAAAAAAATTAGCCGGGCCTGGTAGTGTGTGGCTATAGTCCCAGCTACTCAGGAGACTGAAGGAGGAGGAGACTGAAGGAGGAAGAGGCCACAGTGAGCAGTGATTGTGCCGCTGACCTGCAGCCTGGGCGATGAGACCACTCCCCCACCCATCTCCAATAAACATAGAAAGAAATCCATGATCTGACAGTTAGCTTTATAGGGCCATAGAGGGCATATTTTATTTTTTCATACAGACAGAGCTAATCCGGCTAATAAATTGTACCAAGAGAACACTTTACAAGCCAGATAAGAATTTATTCATAATAGGAACCACAACTAGCTGAAGAAGGGCCTGCTCTGCAATCTTTGCAGACAGTATTATGGAACAGAATGTTAACCTGGTGCAGAGGATAGAGTTAGAGCAGAGATTGCCATTGATCTCAGAGGGTTTGATGGATCGTCTTTCCTTCCTAGGGAAGAACCAGGGCCCCTCTTGCCTGATGTTTTGCTCAGTGGCTTGCTGGCTGAATTCATGTGAGGGTGTGGTAGGCTGTCTGTCATTTGCAGTTGCAGTACTCATAGACCACATTATCCAAAGTCTGAGGCCATTTTACTGGCCTTTTGAATGGATTCCTACCCTCTTTACTTAGGGAAGGTAGAAGACTGGATCTGTGTACCTTCGGTTTTAGCCTTCCTCAGGGCCCAGTCCCTCTCCTGGAAAGTGAAGATGAAGTTGGGTTCACAGCTGGAACCCTTGGAGCTAAATGTATTTTGGAATTCTAGCTTATTAAGAGAAGTCACATGGGATCTGGGGAAGTACCCTGTATTTAAATACATTAATTCTGCACTAAGTAGGACAAAGAAAGATTGTAAATGTCCTCACAGGTGAAAACAGCTCCAGCATGAGTTTTGGCACCACATAGGTAGAGAACACTTGGTCTTCAGACCTTTTTGGACCTGGGGGAATTGCAGAGAAAGAGATTTTGCCCACCTGCCCTTTTGCCTGTGGTGAGGATGAAATGAGATCATTTCAGATAAAGGTTCTTAGCACCCTGCAGGGAAAGCACTTGTTCAGTGTTGGCTGCTGCTGCTGTGGTCTTAAGGGATAAGAGAGACTGTCAACAAATAAGAGAATGCCTACCCCAGGGGGGAGGCACTTCCATAGGTTTTTTATATAAACAGGCTATTAGAGGCATACGCTTTAATTTTCAGGTCATGAATTGATTCTGATGGGAAAGGCAAATACTGCCTCTTATGGTATCTGTCATAATTTCAGTGTTGAGAGAAAATTATTTAAAAGTGTATATTTCTAGCTGTAGGGTTTTTTTCTTAATGTAGTTTTAAAGCAAGTTTCAGGATTAGGATTAATCATAGCTGTAGGAGCAGTGGTTTCTGATAAAGGTTCAAGTTTTATTTACTTGGCACTAACTTGTTTTGTTTTATTTCATTTATTTATTTTGAGATGGAGTCTTGCTCTGTTACCCAGGCTTGAGTGCAGTGGCACGATCTCTGCTCACTACAATCTCTGCTTCCTGGGTTCAAGCAGTTCTTGTGCCTCACCCTCCCAAAAACCTGGGATTACAGGCAGGCATCACCATGCCCAGCCGATTTTTGTATTTTTACTAGAGACGGGGTTTCGCCATGTTGGCCAGGCTGGTCTCGAACTCCTGGCCTCAAACAATCCACCCCCGCTTGGCCTCCCAAAGTACTGTGAGTACCGGCATGAGCCACCACATCCAGCCCTAATTCATTTTATGTTGAGAAACAGTTTGAGAGTTGAGAAGATAGGAAATTTTATGTATACATAATAATACTTATGTTCATATGAACAGGCCAACCCCAAGTAATTACTTTTAAGAAGTAATTTTTTTTTTTTTTTTTTTTTTGAGACGGGGTCTTGCTCTGTCACCCAGGCTGGAATGCAGTGGTGCAGTCATAGGTCACTGCAGCCTCAACCTTCTGGGCTCAAGTGATACTCCCACCTTAACCTCCCAAGTAGCTAGGACTACAGGCGTATGCTGCCACAGCTGGCTTTTTTTTTTTTTTTTTTTTTTTTTTGTTTTTTGACAAGGTTTTGCCCTGTTGCCCAGGCTGGTCACCTTGTCCTCCCAAAGTGCTGGGATGACAGGTGTGAGCCACCATGCCAGGCCCAGAAATAATTGCTTTACACACTTTTTAATAGGAAAACTAAAATAAAAAGTAGTCTGTATATCAGATTTAGGGTAGGGAGAGAGGGTATTACTTGCTTTAACATGGTTTTGAAGCTAACTTCCATCCTTGTTTGAATTCCAAGTGGCTCACCTTTCAGGGATTTGAATATTTTCCTCATTTAACAGAATGATAACTTGGGTACTCATTTATCAAAATAGGTTACTGGCTTAAATGTTTAAAAATTTTTATTTGGAGCCAGGCTCTATGGCTCACGCCTGTAATCCCAGCACTTTGGGAGGCTCAGGAGGGTGGATTGCTTGAGCCTCAGAATTCAAGACCAGGCTTGGCAACATGATGAAACCCTATGTCTACAAACATTAGCTGGGCATGATGGCATGAACCAGTAGTCTCAGGTTGGGAGGCTGAGGCAGGAGTATTGTTTGAGCCTGGAAGGTCGAGGCTGCAGTGAGCCATGTTTGTGCCATTGCACTGCAGCCCGGGTGACAGAGCAACACGCTGTCTTTGAAAAGGAAAATAATTTTTTATCTAGTCCTCCTGGTATAGCAAGTTAAACATAGTCTGCTTTTCCATTGGTTTGTCTTTTCTGAAGGTCTGATTAAAGTGTGGAATCTAGAGGTTTTGGTGGCTTCTCACTGAGAGAAGGACCTGCTAGCAAGTCTGTACCAAAGGGTAGTGTTAGGTCATTTCCCTGTGACTTACATGGGGAAATTAACCCCACTGTCTTTATGTTTAGGCTTTGTCCAGGGATCTGAAACCACTTTGCAGTCGACATACTCGGATACCAGCGCTCAGCCCACCTGTGATTATGGTAAGTGTGTCCCTCTGGTGGGAACTGAAGTGTTCTGCAGAACAGTTCCTTGTCTTCTTAGTTGCCTTTGATGTCACCCTGTCATGCTTTTTTAAACCTAAACTTGTGTGAAATGGTGTGGCCATTTGAATAGCTAGTGCTTCCCTTTGGGGTAATTATGGGAAACATAGCTGTGTTCCTGAGCACGTTAGGCTCTTTGATAAAAGGCCTGGCTTCAAATCCCCATGAGGGAGGGACTGGGAGTCAGAGTGGCCAATTAAAGTCCAAAGGAGGCGAGGCCCATGGCTCACACCTGTAATCCTGACACTTTGGGAGGCTGAGGTAGGTGGATCACGAGGTCAGGAGATTGAGACCATCCTGGCCAACATGGTGAAAAACCCGTCTCTACTAAAATACAAAAAATTAGCCGGATGTGGTGGCACATGCCTGTAGTCCCAGCTACTCGGGAGGCTGAGGCAGAAGAATCGCTTGAAGCCGGGAGGCAGAGGTTGCAGTGAGCCGAGATTGCCCCACTGCACTCCAGCCTGGCGACAGAGCAAGACTCCGTCTCAAAAAAAAAAAAATCCAAAGGATTGGTCCAGGAGAAAGCAAGCGATTAACTTAGTCCCAGCTTAGTGTGTGTTTCCTTGTAGTGGGAGAAAGAAGAGTGTGTGAATCTAGCAGCTTTTGGAGGCTTAGCCAGGCCACCTCAAGCCAGCGGGCTCCACATACACAGTTGAGTGAAGATCTCTGATTGCATTTTCAAGTGTGAACAGAAACATTTAATTCCCTAATTCAGAAGTAGCCACCAACAGGATTCACAGATGCTGTTTTGTATGCTGTGGCAGCCCAGAACGGCTAATAAAGCTGGTCTTTGCTTGTCTGTGACTCTAGGGGTGTCTTTTGAGAAGGAGCTCTCTTTGGAATTAATAGGGATAATATTCTAGTTACTGAGATGGGTAATTTCATTTATTACCAAGGTCTGGGGAAAGACTGATCCTGCACAGGTAGCATGCCCTGCCCTCAGGGGTCACTCCATAAAGGGACTTAAGTAAGCTCCCCAAGTATCAGCAGCTAGTCCCAGGAAGAGGGAAGACTTAAAATATTTTGAAATTGGGTGAGAAGGTATCAGGTATTTCATAAACGAGGAGAAACTGGTTTGCTTGGCTTCCCTGCCCTGCCCTCCCTCCCTTTCCCTTTTCATCAAATGTAGTCCCTAACTGCACATCCTTTTGAATTCTTTTTTCCCTTTGGGTTACATATTCTGGGTACAGGCCATTTCTCGGATATGCCATTTGCAAATATTTTCTCCCGGACTGTGGCTTGTCTATTTACTCTCTGTCAGTGTCTTTGAAAGAACACAAGTTGTTAATTTTGAAGCCCAATTCAATCTTTTCTTTAATAGATCATGATTTTGGTTTTATATCTAAGAAATGTATAAGATTTTCTTTTTAATTTTCTTTTAGGTGTTTTCATTGTGGGTTTTACATTTAGTCTGTGATCCATATTGAGTTAATTTTTCTACAAGGTGTGCAGTATAGGTTAAGGTTTCTTCTTCTGTTGCATGTAGATATGCAATTGTTTCAGAACCATTTGTTGAAAAAACAATTTTTTTCTCTATTGAATTGCCTTCCTACCTATACTGAAAACCTATTGACCATATATTGTGGATCTGTTTCTGGACTCTCGGACTCGCATTCTGTTCTATTGGTCTAGACATCTAAACTGTCTTCAGAAACAGTCTTTTTGTATTTTTAGTAGAGACTGGTTTCACCATGTTGGCCAGAATGGTCTCAAAATTCCTGACCTCACGTGATCCGCCTGCCTAGGCCTCCCAAAGTGTTGGGATTACAGGCGTGAGCCACCACACCTGGCCCAGAAATACAGTCTTGATTACTGGATAGTAGTAATCTTGAAATATGAGTCCTCCAGCTTTGTTCTTTTTTCCAATATTGTTAGTTTCTTTGCTTCTAAATATAAATTTTAGAATCTGTTTATCAAGTTTTAAAAAAATGTCTCCTGAGATTTTGAATGAGAGCCTTGAGTCTATAGATCTATCAAATCTATAGAATCTATAGATCAGTTTGAGATTAGTTTGAGAAAACTGAATCTTAACAACATCAAGTCTTCTGATTCATGAACACAGTATGCCACTTCACTGATGTAGATCTTTGACTTATTAGTATTTTGTAGTTTTCAACACAGATCCTACACATATTTTGTTAGATTTACACTTAAGTTTTTCATGCTTTTAGTACTATAGTACTTTAAAAAATTTCCAATTCATTGCTGATACTTAGAAATTTGATCACTATTTGATTTGTAGGTTTACCTTGTAATATTTGAAATTTGATATATAGATTGACCTTGTAGTAAACCTTGCTAAGCTCACTTATTCTAGTAGCTCTTTTGTAGATTTGTTTGAGATTTTTTTACATACACAATTGTTGTGAAAGAATAGAAATGGATTTATTTTTCCTTCTGGCTTGAATTGCAAAAACAATATAACATTTAAATAACATTTTGAAAAACAGTCAACCAAGACTCTGCCATGTTAATGTTTAATTTTTGTCAGGTTACTAATTATATGTAGTTGAATAATTTATTGCTGGATAGAATTGTGAGTCTTGCTTTATTTTGTTGGTTTTTTTTTTTTTTAAGATATGTTCTCACTCAGTTGCCTAGGCTGGAGCACAGTGGCGCGATTTCAGCTCACTGCAACCTCCACCTCCCAGGCACAGGCGGCCCTCCCACCTCAGCCTCCCAAGTAATTGGGACTATAGGCATGCCCTACCACACCCAGCTAATTTTTGTATTTTTTGTAGAGATAGGGTTTCACTGTGTTGTCCAGGCTGGTCTCAACCTCCTGGGCTTAAGCGATCTGCCTTGCCTGCCCCACCTCCCAAAGTGGTAGGATTATAGGTGTGAGCCACTGTGCCCCTCTGGTCCTCCTTTACTTTATGTTAGAAGCATTTCCTTGTGCTATATAAGGCATAGTAAATTCTTTTTTTATGCTTACATGATACATCACTGAGTAGGTAGGCTATAATCTGATCAACTATTACCTCAACATTGAATATTGAATGGTTTTCTATTTTTGGTCCATAAATACCACTTACTGTGACCAGTGTTCTTTTTTCTTGTAAAAAAAAATTATGTCCTTGGCCAGGTGCGGTGGTTCACGCCTATAATCCCAGCACTCTGAGAGGCTGAGATGGGAGGATCGCTTGAGCCCCCGGGAGTTTGAGACCAGCCTGGGCAACACAGTACAACCCTATCTCCACAAAAAATAGAAAAAATTAGCCAGGAATGGTGGTGCATGCCTGTAGTCGCAGCCACTACAGAGGCTGAGGCAGAAAGGTCACTTGAACCTGGGAAATCAAGGCTGCAGTGAGCTGTGATCATACCACAACACTCCAGCCTGGGGGACAGAGCACCTTGTCTCAAAACATATATATATATATATCTTTAAGGAAGGGTGTGTGTGTGTGTGGGTGTGTGTGTATATATATATATATATATCTCCTTAAAATTTCCTTTGTCAACCATGATCTCATCCCTTCTGGGGATGGAAATGAATTGGGGTGTTCTTTCAGAAAGAGCTGGTCTTGAGGACTCCCTAAACACCAGTCTAGATGAAGGCTTCCTCCTAAAGAGACCCAGCTGGGGTGTCCATCAAGGAGTCTGGGTTGCTCCAGGCATAGCAAGTGGTGCATAATGAGTGTTTTCCTGTAGGGACTCCTGAGAGTTGGCCATTGTGGGAGGCCCTGCCTGTCTTTAAAACGTAAAGTGTTATTCACAGAGTTGATGCCTGCTTCCTTTCCTTGTGCCTCCTCACTTTGTTCTGGCAGATCCTCAGCAGGTGAAGCCTGTGGTGACCATGTAGTAGCCTCACAAACAGCCCTGATGGATCTGCCTTTGCCTCCCTATGCTGTTTTCTTTAGAATAGCTAGTGCCCACCGTCCCTGGTACAAAGTCATGTGGCCAGGTATACAGTAGCTGCCCGGGCTACCTGTGTGTTGTTCGTTTTTTTTTTTTTTTAATGGAGTCTCACTCTGTCGCCCAGGCTGGAATGCAGTGGCTTAAACTCGGTTCACTGCAATCTCCGCCTCCCGGGATCAAGCAATCCTCCTGCCTCAGCCCCCCAAGTAGCTGGGACTACAAGCATGTGCCACCACTCCCAGCTAAATTTTTTTGTATTTTTAGTAGAGACGGGGTTTCACCGTGTTGGCCAGGATGATCTCGATCTCCTGACCTCGTGATCCACCTGCCTCAGCCTTCCAAAGTGCTGCGATTACAGGTGTGAGCCACCGCACCCGGCCAAGGGTTCAAGCAGTTCTTGTGCCTCAGCCTCCTGAGTAGCTGGGACTACAGGTGTGCACCACCACACCCAGCTAACTTTTGTGTTTTTGGTAGAAATGGGGTTTCATCATATCGGCCAGGCTGGTTTCACATTCCTGATCTCAGGTGATCCGCCCACCTTCGCCTCCCAAAGTGCTAGGATTACAGGCGTGGGCCACTGTGCCCGGCCTTATGCATTGGTCTTTATGTGGCTCTACCAGCCTCTCTTGTCTGTCAGAATGGCTCCTTAGCCACTCTTTCCTCAGCCACCACTCCTGGCTGACCCATGCTGCTCTCTGGCTATTAGTGTCTCCCATACCAACAAGCAAGTCTCCGTGCCTGAGCAGTGCCTGGGACTGCAAGCCTCTGTTCCTATGCTCAGGGGATGCATCAACAATTAGATGAGAGGTCTCTGTTTTGGTTTCTCCAGCCCAAGAGTTTTTGTTTTGTGAGCTCTCTTGTTAAACATAGTGGTCATCAGCAGTTCTTCAGCGTCTCTCTAACTTCTTCCCATTCTGTTTGTGCACTGGGTTGTGGAGGAACCCGAGTGCAAGACAACAGCCTGCCTGTTCCCTCTTTCTCTTCTTTTCAGTTGACTTATACTTGTCCTGCTGTGGTCTGGCTTCTGGCATTCATTGCCCTGCTGTCTGTCTCACTGAGCTTTGGTCCCCCGCCCTGGGGATAAGCATGTTCTCTGTCTGCAGGGCAGAGATGACATGGAATTGGAAGCAACTATTGGGTCTCACTAGAGACCCAGGGAAATGGGTCACCTGCTCTGTGCCCTCCTTTGGGGAACTGTGTGTTTGACTCAGAGTTCCCAGGGGACTTTACACTGTGTCAGTTCTCAGTGGCTGTATGTTCCTGAAGGAATGAGGTTTTATTGTGTGTTGTGATTGAATCCAGAGCATATTAAGTTTACAATCCAGATCGTTCTCTCCACAGCTTTTCTAAGGCAAAGGGTTGCCTCTTGGGCTTCTCCCCCTGATGTGTTCCAGCACAGCACAGTTTACAATTCAAGGGCTTGTTGGCTCTCCCTTTTAAGGCAGAGTCTTGGAGGACTGGGATTGGGTTTTCTGCTGTAAACTGATTAGCGCTTAGCCTGGGTCATGGAGGTCATCTTCTAATTCTGGCCCTTTAAGCGAGGAGTGTAGCAGCCAAGTTCCTTAGCTGAGAGTGTTGAGAACAAGAGGCTCCTTAAAGAACAGATGCTCAGAGCCACAGGCAGCCAGGCACCAGGGCAGCAAGTGATCTGGGTCATTTGCACAGTGCTTACCAGCTCAAGGCTTCTTAGTTAGGGGAGGTGCAGCCTGCTCTGACCAGTCACATGGTGGGAATAATTGTCTTTGTGCCTGAATTAAGCTCTTGTATTGTAAGCAAGTATAGATGTAATTGCCCTTTTACTTTTTGTAGGATATGGAACTTGGAACTCTGGGACAAACAGAGGCAAGTATCATTCCTTTGATCACTGTCCTATCCCTTGGGGTGGTTCTGGCTGTTTCTCTGCTGCTGCCCCACTTGGCCAAGGTTGGGAGCGGGGAGGGGGGCGTGTTTCTGGGGTTACCTACTCCTTAACAGGAGGCCCTCATCAGAATGGCAAGGGCCCATCCAGGCTCAGTGGCTAGGGTCTTCTGTCTCTGTGACAGAAGGTGCCCTTGTATCTGTGTTTGTCTCTGTCTGCCTCCCCTCTGCCTGCCCCCGCCATCTGTCTGTCTCTGTCTCCCTCACTGCAGGCTACGAGGGCTATGGCTATGGCTATGGCTATGGCCAGGATAACACCACCAACTATGGGTATGGTATGGCCACTTCACACTCTTGGGAAATGCCTAGCTCTGACACAAATGCAAACACTAGTGCCTCGGGTAGCGCCAGTGCCGATTCCGTTTTATCCAGAATTAATCAGCGCTTAGATATGGTGCCGCATTTGGAGACAGACATGATGCAAGGAGGCGTGTACAGCTCAGGTGGAGAAAGGTGAGTGGACACCCCTGCCTAGGGGCTGAGGCTCTGCCAGGGGCAGCTCCTGCCTGCTGCCTGCTGCCTCTTCCTCTCTGAGTGTGCCTCTGTGTTTGCTTCCTCCCCCTACTTGGTGCTGCTGTGGCTCCCAGCGGGGTCTGTTGCACTTCCCATCTCTGAATTGTGTCTCCTCTCACCCATCCTCAACCCCTGCCACACTGCCTGGTGGTCAGCCTTTCCCCAGCTTGGAGTAGGAGGAACAAGCCCAGATTGGGCTGACTTCACTGTGCCCTCAAAAACAGAGTGTTCAGACTCCCCTCCCTCCAAGGACAGCCATTTGGAATTCTCTCGAGACTTTGCCTCCTGCGCAGTGTCAGGGCAGGACAGATGGAGTTTGGTGTGAAGGGTGGGACCAGCCTTTGGGGCTGATCACTGCGAGCTGGGCCACCCCCACGTAAGGGTTGGGGCTGGTGTGGGCAATTCCTGGTTTCTCTCCTGTGCCTTATAAATGTGTACCGGATGGAAGCACCCCTGTGAGGAACTGCTGCTGCCCTCATTTTGCAGGTGGGGAAACAGAAGTGCAGGCAGGTCATACCCCAAAGGCACGCAGCAAGTACATGGTGGGGCTGGGGCCTCATGCACCAGATCTGCCCTTCTCCAAAGCATCATGCTGTGGGCGTTTGTCATTAACTGAACTGGACTTGGCCCAGGAGTGCTTGTGCTCAGTGCGAGGCTTCGGTGAGGAGGGCGGGTTTATCTGTAGCAGGGGATAGAGTGGAGCTTCAACTAACAGATGAGTGAAAGCTGAGAGCTGGGAGTCACCTGACCAGGCACTGGTGGGGCCAAATGAGGCCCCAGGGCTGTAGTGTCAGGGCATGGGACAGGCACAAGGGGACTTGATGCCATGGACTCTGTAACTCTTGGCCCAACAGCTGCAGCACTTGGAGCTAAGGGCTTGGTGTATGGGGCCTGGGCTTGCGTTGCTGCTGTGCACCTTCTTGCCACAGCCTGGAGCCGGGGATTAGGGGTAAGCGGAGCAGTGGCAGCACCAACTGCTGCTCTTACAGCTGCTGGTGCCTCCTGGTGGCCTGGGTTTAGGAAAGAGAGTGTAAGGGGAGCCCTTGTGCCTGTGAGGTGTGTGGGGTCCAGGCCTGTGGGGGTGTGGGCTGTGGGCTGCAGTCATGGTTAAAAAGCTCTCTAAGTGCCCTCTGTGTACTGGGAGGAGGTCTGGCCTGCCTTCCCAGTTGCAATATAGAGTATATAGAGTTTGGTGTCTGGCTCTGGGCTCCAGGCTTGATATAATATAGCTCTTTTTCTTGTTTCTGGGCAAGCTCTTAGTGTCTTTCCTAGGAAATACTCCCCCTTTTGTCTCAGTTATTTTGGTGATGAGGGACTTTGCAGGGTTTGAAAGTTCCCCAGTCATGACGGACAAGAACACAGTGTGTCGCATGGGCATCATCAGCCTCGTTGGCTGCACATTCATTGTGCTGGAGCTGCCTGTGTCCTGCAGGGTGCTGAGGTGCTCCGCCCTGCCCCACCGGGAGCAGCCTCCAGCATTGCGGCTCCCACAGATGGTGCACATGTTCCCAAGGGCTGTGGAGCAGCTCTGCCTCTCATTGAGACTCACTGGACTAGAGCCTCCACCCCAGTTCTCAGTCCTTCTTAGGGTCCCCAAGCCAGTGTGTGGCTACATTCAAGCTTGGGGCAGTGGTGCCCCTAGATGAGCTGAGAGGCTGGAAGTTTTTAATTGGCTTTTCTGAACATTGAGCCTCCCCACCAGGACAGAGTGGGTGCTGGACTGGGAGATTTTGGGGAGGGCAGGAGCAGTCGCCTGGAGGTGAGGGACTCTGAGGGGCTCCACCTGATGCTCACCCCATGCCTCTGCAGGTATGACTCCTATGAGGCCTGTGACTCAAGGGCTGTCCTGAGTGAGCGTGACCTGTACCGGTCAGGCTATGACTACAGCGAGCTTGACCCTGAGATGGAAATGGCCTATGAGGGCCAATACGACGCCTACCGTGACCAGTTTCGCATGCGTGGCAGCGACACCTTTGGTCCCAGGGCGCAGGGCTGGGCCCGGGATGCGCGGAGCGGCCGGCCGATGGCCTCGGGCTATGGGCGCATGTGGGAAGACCCCATGGGGGCCCGGGGCCAGTGCATGTCTGGTGCCTCTCGGCTGCCCTCCCTCTTCTCCCAGAACATCATCCCCGAGTATGGCATGTTCCAGGGAATGCGAGGTGGGGGCGCCTTCCCGGGCGGCTCCCGCTTTGGCTTTGGGTTTGGCAATGGCATGAAACAGATGAGGCGGACCTGGAAGACCTGGACCACAGCAGACTTCCGGGTGAGTGGAGACAGCCTTCCCCTCTGGGAAGCTTAGTTCCTGCTGGGGCGGAGCTAAGGGCTGGGAGCCATGCTCCCTGACACAGCTTCCCCTCTTATTACGCAGACCAAGAAGAAGAAGAGAAAGCAGGGCGGCAGTCCTGATGAGCCAGATAGCAAAGCTACCCGCACGGACTGCTCGGACAACAGCGATTCAGACAATGGTGAGCTAGATAGGTGGTACTGGGCAGCTGCCCAATGCCTCTCGGGGCTCCTGGGCTGAGCTTACCTCTTCCCTTTCAGATGAGGGCACCGAGGGGGAAGCCACAGAGGGACCTGAAGGGACTGAGGCTGTGGAGAAGGGCTCCAGAGTGGTAAGTGGCTCTGGCTGGGCATTTTCTGTCTGCAGGCAGGGCGAGCTGGGCTGAAGAGTGGTGCTCTCGCTGGGGGCCAGAGGCAGTGCTGTGTCAGCTCTGTGTGCACGGTGACCAGCATGGGGATGCAGTGTGGTCTGGCAGAAAGCACAGGCTGCCGAGCTGGAGGCACAGTTTCCTTGTTGGAAAATGGGACAAGCCCCCTGTGCACCAGGTAGTGGGAGGATGTGAGGTTCCTGGCACATAGCTGGACCTTGTCATTTACAGCCATTGTAAGTAACTGGGCTGCTCTGAGCCACCCTGCCTATGGGATAGCCCTGCTCTGTCTGTGGAGCAAGCAGCCATTTTGCTAAATACCGTTGCTCTAATAAACTTGGTTTCTTTAAAAACAAAAGAAAGACACCTGTTTTAAAGTTGGAATTTGAAATTGTTAGGACGGAGAGGACGAGGAGGGAAAAGAGGATGGGAGAGAAGAAGGAAAAGAGGATCCAGAGAAGGGTGAGTTTTTCTGGGGTGCCTGGTGCTGGGGCGGCTCTTCCAGGGGTCACAGCGGGAGGGACCCAGCTGAGGGTAGGGTTGTGGCAGATATGCGGCCAGTTGGGGACCTCCCTTGTGGCCCCGGGTGTGCACTGGCAGGGGGCTTTCTTTCTCCACCTCCTCCCCCTTCCCACCCTTCCCACTCTGCCTCCTTCTTCCCTGGTGGAGGCTGTGTATGGTGGTGACCCCTGCCTAGCACATTAGTTTTGCCTTCAGATGGGGGCAGTGAGTAAAAGTGTGGGGAACCCCAGGCACACCCCCTGCCCTCAGTCCCTCAGTAATGCGCAGTTCCGAGTCCTCAGTGGCTGGTGTCCAAGCTGGGACCCTCGGTGCAGTTTTTACGGCTCTGGTGTGCGTGTCCTCTCCCTTAGCGCCTCTCCAGCCCCTGTTGGGAGTCCGTGTCCCCCCACCTGAGTGATGAGCGCCAGCAGGTACCTAACAGCAAATCCAGCCTCAGCCCACTGTTGCCGCGGTGCCCGGTGGGGGGTGGGCAGGGCCATATGAGCAGCCTCCCTGCATTCTACCACCTGGCTCCTCTGAACATGTGCCAGTGTCCCCACCAAGATAGCCCCTCTTTGCTTTGCAGCGTCCTCTTGGCCCACTGCACAGAGAGCGTGGGTGTCCTGGAGAGTGGAGGGGTCAGCACCTGGCTCCCACTCCTTGGGGCCTAGGCCAAACCCACTCCTTGCCCAGCCCAGGATACCCAGCCCTGCTCATGGCCAGAGGCCTTGCTTGGACATCTGTTCTCGATGGACCCTGTGGAGTGGACAGTGGGTGTTTTAGCCAGAGGCCACAGGGCCTGCCCTGTCCTGGCAGAGCCAAACTAGTGACAGTGCCCATCTGCTCCCACAGGGGCCTTGACCACCCAGGATGAGAACGGCCAGACCAAGCGCAAGTTGCAGGCAGGCAAGAAGAGTCAGGACAAGCAGAAAAAGCGGCAGCGAGACCGAATGGTGGAAAGGTAACCAGCTTCCCTCCACCCCTCTGCCTCTGCCTCGCTGTGGGGCTGCTGCCAGGAGAGCAGGGCCATAGCTCTGCCAGCTCGCCGCCCTCTGGCCTCCCTTGGGAGCCGCCACCTGCTCAGCCGTGCATGGACCCTGCTTCCCGCCAGGCCCAGCTCCCAAGGCCTGACTCATCCCCTGCCCCTCTGCGGCCGCCTGGTGACCGCTGGCATCTGTGGCCCGAGACCCGACACTGCTCAGCACCGTTGCTCCGAAGCTCCGGCGCTAGGTCACTCGGCACACGAACCCCAAGGTGCACTGGGGGCCTGATGCCCCTGAGGGAGGGGGCCAGCTCATCAGAGACTCAAGGTCCAAGGCGCCTGTGCCACCCCAGCTAGCTGCCAAGAGGCCGCCGCCGTGCCCAGGAGAGATGGCAGCACCTGTGGGCTGTGGCAGCCTCGGGCCTGCCCTCTGCCCTGCCCGCCGGCCCTGTCAGGCCGGGCCTGTCTTCGGCTGAGCCCTTCACGCCCCTTGGTTGGGTCTGTCTGCCCTCAGGGCTCCCGCACTGGCGCTTGCCTCCTCCGCCTCAGACTCTTGCTCTTGCTGGACCTTCCTCAGCCTCGCCGGCGCCCGGCCCCTGGGCTCTCCAGACAAAGCTGACCCCGTGGCCCAGATAAGGACGTCCGGCAGAGGTAGGGACCCGCCCTGAGGTCTCGGTGGCGGCTGGCCTCCTCCGCCCCTTGCCACGGCGGCCTGCTCCGGCCCAGGCCCCAGACCCCGGGCTTCTGCTGTGGACACCAGGCCCAGACAGAGCACCTCGCCCAGGTGACTCCAGGCTGCCCTCTGGCAGGCCGGGCGGGCGCCCTCCTTCCAGCTCAGACTGGTCTCTTCTTGGAAGAGGAAGATGAGGCAGCAGGTGCCCAGGCCTGCGTGCCTCCCATCCCTCCCGACACCACCCCCAAGCATTCTGAGCAGAGGATGGGCTGGGCCTTTGAGTCCCCCAGATCCCAGAAGGACGATGCAGCACCTTTTCGGGCCCTGCCTCAGGACTGTGTACTCCACTCTGCACCTCAGGGCCACCTGGCTCACGCCAGGGCATCCTTCCTTCTGATCCCCACCTGGGCCAAGTGCACATGCTCCTGCCCAGCCTTGGTAGCGAGGCCCTCCGTCAACCTTCCAGCGACTCGTACCCTGTTGCAGCAGCTGCTGTCTCAGGCTTCAGCCTCCTGCCTGTGGGAAGGAAGAGCTCCTCCCCTGTCCCCTACGTGGCAGTATCTGCAGCCTGCAGACTTTCTGGCCCTTTCTACTCCCAACCCCACTGGTCCCAGCCTGTCCCTGTGCTGGGACCATACTTCAGAAGCCCATGAGCAAGGCCTGTTTCAGGGCTTGTGTCTGGGTTGGGTGAGGCGGCAGCAGTGTCCCCTGGGACACTTGCAGCCTCAGCCCCTTGTTTCCTTCCTGTGGCAGGATCCAGTTCGTGTGTTCTCTCTGCAAATACCGGACTTTCTATGAGGACGAGATGGCCAGCCACCTAGACAGCAAGTTCCACAAGGAACATTTTAAGTACGTAGGCACCAAGCTCCCTAAGCAGACAGCCGACTTTCTGCAGGTGAGGCTTGGAGTGACAGCCACTCTTAGTTTCTTGGACCCCTGAGAACATAAGGCGGCCCATATGAACCTCTGTATTCCTTGCAGGAGTACGTCACCAACAAGACCAAGAAGACAGAGGAGCTCCGAAAAACTGTGGAGGACCTTGATGGCCTCATCCAGCAAATCTACAGAGACCAGGATCTGACCCAGGGTGAGGAGATTTTAGCCCACTCCCACCAGGCAAGGCCTCAGCCCACCGTCCTGATTCTCAGTACAGGGTCAAGACACCCTTCTCTTTCCCCAGGGAAGGTCAGGAGAACAGCCTCAGCTCAGGCCCAGGTGGAAGTGGCAGGGCGAGTTGAGGAGGAGCTGGTGTGGTTTTTTTTCTCAAACACCTGGATCTGTCTTAGGCACCTGGGCCCAGTGGTGACTCCCTCCTTCCCACTACAGAAATTGCCATGGAGCATTTTGTGAAGAAGGTGGAGGCAGCCCATTGTGCAGCCTGTGACCTCTTCATTCCCATGCAGTTTGGCATCATCCAGAAGCACCTGAAGACCATGGATCATAACCGGAACCGCAGGGTGAGTAGCCACAGTGCTCTCCCTCTGTCCTGTGGGTAGATTGAGTGAGACCTCTGAGGAGGTTGTGCAGTTAGAACCTCTGCCTGCCCATGAGGGACTGCAGTGGAGGCAGGAGCAGGTGGATGTGGATATTTCTAGCCCAGTGCAGGCAGTGCAGCTACAGAGAGAGGGGTGGGAGATGGGGACTCTGTCTGGAAGAAGGTGATGTATTCTGTGGGATATGGGGACCTCCATATGCATAGGGACCAGCGCCAGATTAGGTTCAGAAACCAAATGGAGGTGATGCAGTGTAAGTGTTGCTGGAGGGGAGGGAGTTGGGCTTGAGGCTCACAAGAGCTGCACTGAGAGGCCTGGGCTTTTTCCTGTAGCCAGTGAAGTTTCAAGTGCAGGATTAACAGGATTAGAGTTGGTGTTGAACTAGAGACTTCAGGCCTGCACCTGGGTAGGGCGGTGGGGGCCAAGGAGGAGTTGCTGCAGTCTCCAGATGAGAAGAGACCTCACCTTGGGAGTGAATGAGAGAAGAGCAGTTGAAGGAAAGGAGCCGGAGGTCAGCATGTGGGCGTGACCAGGAGCCTGTGGTGACTCTGGTTTCTGACTTGGGGAACCAAGAGGACAGTGGTGCTGCCGAGATTGTCGCGGACGAGGGAGCAGAGGGGAAGTATGTTGTGGGGCAAGGAGAACATATGGCAAGAGAATGAGCAAATTCTTCTCATTTCCAGTGTAGCCTCAATGCCCAGCACGCAAGCCAGAGTACGTGTCTTTTGTTTGAATGGATGACATGCTGGGTTGGAGGTGGGGGTGAAGGGCCTGTGTATCAGGGGAGAGCAAAGAGGCCCAGGACCAGGTCTGGGCCAAAGAGGGGCTTGGCTGTCTTCATCCCCGAGAAGAGTGATAGGGTTTATGAGCAGATGTTAGCATCCAAGGTGAGCGTGGGAAGCAGCATTTCTCCACCTTTTTCCATGCTCATCACAATGCCTCTCTAGTCTTTTTCAGTGTGATAATTCTGAACAGTGGACAGAGTCAGGAGTCTCTGGCTTGGGTAGTTGCAGAGACTCAGGATTGGGAAATGCCACCAAGAGGTCTGGGAAGATAAGGAAATTGTCAGTTGGCTTTGGGAACAGAGAAGCTCTAGGGAACTTGCCAAGAACAGATTCTTGTGCTGGGAACTAGTAGGGGTTAGAGAGAAGATTGCAGAGGATGGAAACTATGTATCATTAATAAAAGTTGGAAAATCCAGGGGAAGTGATAGCAAAATGTAAACTCAAAATTGATCCTAAAAGAAGTTAAAGAAAAAAAACACCATAGCAGCTTATAATCATAGAGGGGTTTGGAAGGATGACGAAAGATATTTGGAAGGCACCAGAAGTCATTGGTTTACAGAACTAATTTGGATACAGTTTAAATAGTGTATTTTTTTTTAGAACTCCAGACTGTAGAGATGAATGGAAAGCTTCATAATTAGAAGCAATAATAATTATATTGTTATCTTTGATAACAGCTTTTCTGAGATATAATCACATACTGTACAGTTCACCCATTCAAGTTATACAATTCAGTAGTCTTTGGGCTGGGCGCGGTGGCTCATGCCTGTAATCCCAGCGCTTTGGGAGGCCAAGGCAGGAGGATTGCTTGAGGCCAGGAGTTCAAGGTTACAATAAGTTATGATTGTACCACCACAGTCCAGCCTGGGGGACAGAGCAAGACCCTGTCTCAAACAAATGGAAAAAACCAATTCATCAGTTTTTCATGTATTCACAGAATTCTGCAATCATCAACCAGTCAATTACAGAATATTTTCATCACCTCAAAAAGAAACCCTTTAGCTATCAGCCCCCCAACCTCTTGTCCTCCTACAGCCTTAGACAGCTACTGATCTGTCTCTCTCTATTTGCTTGTTCTAGAGACTTCTTATAAACAGAATCATATAATACGTGGTCTTCTGTGATTGGCTTCTTTCATTAAGCATGATGTTTTTGGGGTTCAACCACATTGTAGCGTGTATCAGAGCTTCATTCTTTCATATGGCTTCATATTATTCCATTGTGTAGATAGATGTGCCACATTTTGTTTATCCATTCATCTTTTTGAGCATTTGGGTTGTTTCCACCTTTTGGCTGTTATGAATAATGCTCTTAGAAACGTCGTGCAAGTTTTTATGTGGACATATGTTTTCATTTCTCTTGAGTATATAACTAGGACTGAAATGTCTGGATCAAATAGTAACACTTTAACTTGTTGAGGGAACTGCCAGACTGTTTTCCAAAGTGACTGCACTATTTTACATTTCCATCAGCAATCTGTAAGGGTTCCGATTTTTTCACATACTCACCAACACTTATTTTCTGACTTTTTGATCTAGTCATCCTAGTGGGTGAGAAGTGGTATTGTGGTTTTGATTTGCGTAGCCCTGATGACTAATGACATGTTTTCATGGGCTGGTTGGCCATTTTTGTATCTTTGGAGAAGTGTCTATTCAAGTTCTTTGTGCATTTTTAAATTGTGTTGTGTTTTTGATTTGTTAGAGCTCTTTATTCTATATACAAGTCCCACATTTGATATGATTTGCAAATATTTTCTCCCATTCTGTGGGTTTTTTCACCTTCTTGATGTATCCTTTGTAGCACAATAGTTTAATTTTCATAAAGTCCAATTTATTTTTCTTTCATTGCTTATGCTTTAGGTGTCATAACTAAGAAAATCCCGGGTCACAAAGATTTGCCCATATGTTTTCTTCTAAGAATTTTATGGTTTTAGCTTTTACAGTTAGGTCTTTGTTCCCTTTGAGTTTATTTATATGGTATAAGTTAAGGGTCTAATTTTATTTTTTGCATCTAGATATTAAGTTGTTCCATCACCATTTGAAAAAAAGAAATGAAAGAGACTGTTTTTCCCCCATTGAAGGACCTTGGCATCTTTGTTGAAAGTTAGTTAACCATAGCCATGTAGGTTTACTCTCAATTCTATTCCATTGTTCTGTATATCTGTTTTTATACCAGTTCGTATTGTAGCTTTGTTACTAAACTTTGAAATCAGGAAATTCGAGCACTTCAACTTTATTCCTCTTTTTCAAGATTGTTTTGGTTATTTTGTGCTCCTTGGATTTCAATGTGAGTTTTAGGATCAGCTTATCAGTTTCTCCAAAGAAGCCAGCTGGTATTCTGATAGGATTGTGTTCGATTTCTAGATCAATGTGGTGAGTATTGCCATCTTTACAATATTAAGTCTTCTAATCCATGAATATGGGATGTCTTTTCGTTTACTGAGATCTCCTTTAATTTCTTTGTTTTCAGAATATAAACTTTGTTCTTTATTGTTGTTAAAATTATTTATAAGTATTTTATTTCTGTTACTATTATAAATGGAATTGTTTTCTTAGTGTTTTTGGATTTTTTTTTTTTTTTTTTTTTGGCATTTGTGTAAAAATGCCATTTGGTTTTTTTCAAGTAGGCTCTTATTCTGTTGCACAGATTGGAGTGCAGTGATACCATCATGACTCACTACAGCTTCTAACCTCCTGGGCTCAGGTAATCCTCCTGCCTCAGCCTCCCTAGTAGCTGGAACTACAGGCATGTGCCACTATGCTGAGCTACTTTTGGGATTTTTTGTACAGATAGGGTTTCACCATGTTGCCCAGGCTGGTCTCAAACTCCTGGGCTCAAGCAGTCCTCCTGCCTCAGCTTCCCAAAGTGTTGGGATTACAGATGTGAGCCACTGTGCTCAGCCAATATATTGATATTGATATCCTACAACCTCACTGAACTATTCATTTTTACTGTTTCATAATTTTAATAATATTTAAACTATGGCTGGGCATTGAGGCTCATATCTGTAATCCTAACACTTTAGGAGGTAGAGGTAGGAGGATCGCTTGAGCCCAGGAGTTTGAGACCAGCATGGACAAAATAGTGAGACCCTCTCTGTACAAAAGAAACAAGTGAGCCGGGTGTGGCGGCAAGTGCCTGTAGTCCCCACTACGCAGGAAGCTGAGGTAAGAAGATGGCTTGAGCCTATGAGGTTGAGGCTGCAGAGAGCTATGATCTTACCACTGCACTCCAGCATGAGTGACAGAGCAAGACCCTGTCTCCAAAAAATAAAAACATAAAATAATGTTTATTAGTTCTAATAGCTTTTAGTGGATTTCTTAGGGGTTTCTTTGTACAACATCAGTCATCTGCAAATAGAGTGAGTTTTACTTCTTCCTTTTCAATCTAGATGCATTTTATTTCTTTTTCTTACCTAATTGCCCTGGTTAGAACCTCCAATACAGTATTGAATAGAAGTGTGAAAGTGGATGTCCTCATTTTCTTTCTGATCTTACAGGGAAAGCACCAGTCTTTACCATTTGTATGATGCCAGCTGTGGGTTTTTCATAGGTGCCCTTGATTGAATTGAGAAAGTTCCCTACTAGTCCTGTTTTATTAAATGTTTTATCTTAAAATGGTGTTGGATTTTGTCAAATGCTTTTTCTTCCTCTGTTGAGGTGATCATGTGGCTTTTGTCTTTAATTCTGTTGTTACAGTATGTTACATTATTTTATTTGGATATAAACCACCCTTGCATCCCTGGGATATATCCTGCTTGGTCACAGTGTGTAATTATTTTTATATATTAGATTAGTTGTGCTGGTATTTTGTTGAGAATTTTTGCATCTGTATTCATAAAAGATAATAGTCTGTAATTTTTTTGGTGATATAGTTGTCTGGTTTGGGTATCAGGTTAATATTGGCCTCATACAGTTAGTTGTCATTTTTCTTTTTCTGGTTTCTTGGAAGAGTTTGTGAAGAACTAGTATACTAGCATTAATTCTTCAAGTGTTTGGTAGAATTTGCATGTGAAGCCATCTGGGCCTGGCTTTTGTTAACTAGCTTTTTTATTTTTATTTATTTATATATGTTTTTTGAGACAGGGTCTCACTCTGTCGCCTAGGCTGGAATGCAGCAGTGTGATCTCGGTTCACTGCAACCTCCACTTCTCAGGCTCAGGCAGTCCTCCCACCTCAGCCTCCCAAGTAGCCAGGACTAAAGGCATGTGTGTCGCCATGCCTAGCTAGTTTTGGTAGTTTTTTGTAGAGATGGGGTTTTGTCATGTTACCCAGGCTGGTATCAAATTCCTGGACTCAAGCAAATCTGCCTGCCTTGGCCTCCCAAAGTGCTGGGATTACAGGTGTGAGCCACTGTGCCCAGCCAATTAACTAGCTTTTCTTTTTATTATTACTAGTCAGTCTCCACTTGTTATAGGGTATATTCAGATATTCTGGTTTTTTTAGACATCTTAATTTTAGTAATTTGTGTCTGTCTAGAAAGTTCCCTGTTTTAACTTTTTTAAAAAAAATAAAGACAGGGTCTTGCCACTGTAGGTGTGAGCCACAGCGTCCCTCTGAGAAGTCAGCTTTTACCCTTACTGGGGTTTCCTTGTGATGATTTGTCTCTGTCTTGCTGCTTTCAAGATTTTTCCCTTGTCTTTGACTCTTGGCATTTTTATTATCTCTTTTTGTGCATCTCTCTGTGTTTATTCTACATGGAGTTTGTTGAGCTTCTTTGATGTACAGATTACAGTTTTCATTAACCTTTGGAAGCTTTCACTCGTTTCTTCAAGTGGTTTTTTTCCTACTCCTTTCTCTCATTCCTCTTCTGATGCTTATTACCCGTATGTTAGATCTCTTAATGGTGTGCCATGGTTGTCTGAGACTGTTCATTTTTCCTCACTTTTTTCTCTCTGTTCTACAGATTGTATAATCTCTTTTGGTCCACAGGTTCACTAATTCTTCAGTTCAAATCTATTGTTGAGTCCTTCAAATGGATTTTTCGTGTCAGTTATTGTACATTTCAGCTGTAAGATTTAATATTTTATTATAATTTCTATCTCTGTGTTTAAATTGTTTCATGAGACAGTGGCATACCTTCTACTTGAGTTTTCTTTAAACATATTTATAATTGCTAGTTGGAAATCTTTGTTGAAGTTGACATCTGGTCACTGGCCACAGGAAGTTTCTGTTGTCTTGCTTTTTTTAAATCTGGGCCTGGGTCAGAGTTTCCTTTGGATATCTCATAATTTTTTATTGTTAACTAGACATCTTAGATAATTCGTTGTGGCAGCTCAGGGCACTGATCCCCCACCCACCCTCCCAGGGTCTTGTTGCTGTGTTTGCCTATCTATCTGTTTAGTGAGTAACCAGATTTTTTTAGTGAGATCTCTTTCATCCTCACACAGTATGAAACTAGTGATGTGTCTTGGAGAGAGGAAGCCATGGGCTCCCTCTTTTTTTCCTAGACTATACTCAGCTGTTAAACTCTACCAATTGCTGGCTGATTGCTTTATTGTTTTCAACAATGTTTTGGGGTATAGATTGCTGCCCAAATCCGATCCAATTAAATTCGGGCTCCTTTATAGGGATGGCTTCTTCTTCTTCTTCTTGTTTCTCCCCCGAGACAAAGTCTTGCTCTGTCGCCTAGGCTGGCGTGCAGTGGCGCAATCTCAGCTCACTGCAACATCCGCCTCACCGGTTCAAGCAATTCTCCTGCCTCAGTCTCCTGAGTAACAGGGATTACAGGTACACACCACCATGCCTGGCTAACTTTTGTATTCTTAGTAGAGACAGGGTTTTACCTTGTTGGCTAGACTGGTCTCAAACTCTTGACCTCGTGATCTGCCACCTCAGCCTCTCAAAGTGCTGGGATTACAGGCATGAGCTGCTGCACCCAGTCCAACAGGGATGGTTTTTGAGGTTGTTTGAGATTTATTCTGAACCCAGGGAGGCTGTTTTAGCTGTTTTACCAGTCTTGGTCCTCTTTGGTAACCTAGTTGGCCTGTGGGTTAGCTAATACCACTATCAAATCTATGGGTCTTTCTTTTTTATGACTGTGTAGTAGGAAAAAAGAACAAAGCTATCAGTGTCCTTTTGATTTTTTTTTCTCCCTGGTCTCCATTGTTTTTAAGAAAGTCTCTAGTCTTGCACTTCCCAACACTCTTGCCAATGAAGTCAGTTCCTTTGAGAAGAGATTGGGAGTTTACTGATTTAAGGACCTTCTCTCACTCTGGGCAGAATCTCTGAGCCAAGGCTCTAGGGGTGGAGACAATGGAGTGCCTCTCTTTGAGTGACTGCTACTTTAGGAGAGACATGAGAGGAGGTACAGTGGGCTGTAGCCTCTACTTGGTTTGCCTTTCCTGGCATGGGACCTCGGTTTTATGAACAAGCCAGAGGTATGTGAGCCCTGATATTCTAGTGTGCCATGCCCAGGGTCAAGCCTCCATTCCACGGTGTAGGGACTGCGTAGAAGACAAGAACCGTTCCCTCTCAGCTATACTTGTCCAGAACTTAGCCTCAGCAGCAGGTAGCTGGAGCCAGGATGAGAGATGCTGACATCTGGCCGGGCACGGTGGCTCACACCTGTAATCCCAGCACTTTGGGAGGCCGAAGCGGGCAGATCACCTGAGGTCAGGAGTTCAAGACCAGCCTGGACAACATGGTGAAACCCCATCTCCACTAAAAATACAAAAATTAGCCGGGCATGGTGGTAGGTGACTGTAATCTCAGCTACTTGGAAGGCTGAGGCAGGAGAATTGCTTGAACCAGGGAGGTAGAGGTTGCATTGCAGCAAGCAGAGATCACACCATTGCATTCCAGCCTGGGCAACCAAGAGTGAAACTCCGTCTCAAAAAATAAAAAAGAGATGCTGACATCCTGCTACTCCTGGGAAGGTATCATACCCCTCAACTGAGATGAGCCAGGTAGATGCAGGCAGACCTGTCTTCTTAGCTGTTCTGTCTGGAGTGGAGTTTCCATCACACTAAGCTGGGGGAGACAGGGATGCAATAGATCGTGTTTCAGACATCACAACTCTTCATTCTTACTGAGTTTTAGTAGCTTTTCCTCATTAAATCTTTCATTTGCTGTATGTCCTTAGGAACATTTCCAGAGACTTTAAATGATTGTTTTTTTAGTACTTTTCATCAGTTTCACTAGGGAGTGGTTCCAGGGAGCTCCTCAGACTGTCCTGCTAGAAGTCTGTCCTCTCAAATTAACATTTAGGAAGCTTTTTAAACCTGAATTTCAAAACTCTGATAAAGATGATACCAAAATGAAACTGTGGATTAGTTTACTATTATTAAAGATATGAAAATAGGCTGGATATAGTGGCTTACACCTGTAGTCCCAGCAATTTCGAAGACTGAGGTGGGAAGTTCACTTGAGCCCAGGAGTTCAAGACCAGACTGGTTAATATAGTGAGACCCTGTGTTGATAAAATTAAAAATAGCCGGGCATGGTGGCTAACCAGTTAGAAATTTAAATGGAAAAAAAAAAAGAGAGAGAGAGACTAAACTACACAATGTATAAAATAGCTAAGAACACAGATTTTTTTTTTTTGTAAGAAAAGAAGAAAGAGTGAAAGAAAAAAGAATGAAAGAAAGAAAGAAGAAGAGAAAGAGGGAGAGAGAATGGGATTCTTGTTCTATTGCCCAGGCTAGAATGCAGTCTAAAAATGGGTATTAAAAACCTCCTTCATGCCAATAATTGTGCTTAACAATGGAGACAGGAAGGAATAAGGGATGACAATAACAAGCAGCCAACCAATATTTTATTTAAACCTGTGAAATGCTATGCAATTGCTGAGGAGTGATTTACTTCCAATTATGTGGTCACTTTTAAAATAGGTGTAATGTGATACTGAGAACAATGTATGTTTTGTAGATTTGGGGTGGAGAGTTCTGCAAATATTTGTTAAGTTTACTTGTTCCAGATCTGAGTTCAAGTCCTGGATATCCTTGTTAATTTTCTATCTCGTTGATCTGTCTAATATTGACAGTGTAATGTTAAAGTCTCCCACTGTTATTGTGTGGGAGTCTCTTTGTAAGTCATTAAGAACTTGCCTTAATGTATCTGGGTGCTCCTGTATTGGGTGCGTATATATTTAGGATTGTTAGCTCTTCTTGTTGGATTGATCCTTTCTTTCACCACCATGTAATGTCCCTCTTTGTTTCTTATGGTCTTTGTTGCTTTAAAGTCTGTTTTATCAGAGACGAAAATTGCAGCTTCTGTTTTGTTTTTGTTTTTGTTTTTTTTTTTTTGCTCTCCGTTTGGTTGGTAAGTCTTCCTCCATCCCTCTGTTTTGAGTCTTTGTGTATCCTTGCATGTGAGATGGGTCTAGATACAGCATACCGACGGGTTT
>CAUYLG010029864.1:0-133168 GCA_963573385.1 Cacajao melanocephalus | reverse complement strand
AAAAGCAAAAAACAAAACAAAACAGGAGATTTACAGCAACCAATCAAAAGGGGCCCAGTTTACCTGAGCTGGCATGAAAATGAAGTTCCCTCTGTTTTTTGTTGTTTTTTAATTTTTAAATTTTAATCTATTTATTTATTTAGAGACTGGTGGGGTTTTTTTTTTTGGTTTTTTTGGTTTTTTTTTTTGAGACGGAGTCTTGCTCTGTCACCAGGCTGGAGTGCAGTGGCACAATCTCGGCTCACTGCAACCTCCGCCTCCTAGGTTCAAGCAATTCTTCTGCCTCAGCCTCCTGAGTAGCTGGGACCACAGGCGCCTGCCACCGCGCCCGGCTAATTTTTTTTTAATATTTTTAGTAGAGACGGGGTTTCACCATGTTGGCCAGGATGGTCTCGATCTCTTGACCTCGTGATCCACCCGCCTCAGCCTCCCAAAGTGCTGGGATTACAGGCGTGAACCACCGCTCCCAGCCAATTAGAGACTGGTTTTATTAAATCGCTTATCTTTCTGAGTTTCATTGCAGAGTTTTTGGTTTGTTTAAATTCATTCTAAATAGGTATTTAGGATGTCAGATTCTGACCTCATGGATTCAGAACTTACAAGTCCCCTGGTCTACCATGGGACCGCGCATATAAGGAATAAAAAATCATAATGTTTAAAATAAATGATTTTGTTATAAAGGAATATAGTTATGTGTCCAAACAGAGAAACAATTTCATTAATAACTGGTCGTAGTCCTGGTGGGTGTGATTCTTTTGGGTTTGGATTCTTTTAGGTTTGGACCTTGACTGAGAGAATATCCAGTCACTGTCTCCTCTCTGGACAGAAGTTCCAGATGATCTGATGGGCAGGGACTCAGGCCGTGTCCCCTGGAGGCTCTGGTCCGAGTCCTTGGGACCCCTGGCAGGGTGCAGCAACCCGCTATGCATGTGTCTGTTTTAACCCTATAAGGAAAGTAACTGAAACAAACTATTGTTTGTTCTCTGTTTCTGCTTTTCTCAGCCCTTTTCCATCTGTAAAACCAAACTCTTCTGCTCAGCTTATTGGAACACTCACTGTATTTTATAGAATAAGGCATTGCCCCATTCTAGAATCACAAAGAAAAGCCAATATAGATCTAATTTGCTGTACCTTTCAAGACTTACTTTTAAGCTTTGATAGGCAGGTCCAGAATAGCTAAGTGTTGGCCTCACTACTGAGATACTCTTCTGTGATGCTCTGTGTATTGGAAGGTCTTTCTGTCCTGGCTGGTGGAAATACCAATTATTCTTGGCCCTGTGTCAGCTCCAGAATTGTTCTGCCTAATCCTTTCAGGTGCTCTTTCCTGCATTCAGGTCCAGTAATTTCTTCATAGCATCACTGATTAGTACTTAGCTGATATTCTGTGTGTATGTGTGTGTGTGTGTGTGTGCGCGCGCATGTACGTGTTCTCTTTGAGTGATCCCAGCTTACTGAAGTCTTGACTTTCCCGGGTGATTCTCCCACCTCAGCCTCCCGAGTAGCTGGGGCTATAGGCATACACCACCACACCTGGCTAATTGTATTTTTTTGTAGAGACGGGGTTTCGCCATGTTGCCCAGCCTGGGCTCCAACTCCAGGGCTCAAGTGGCTTGGCCTCTTAAAGTGCTGGGATTATACTGCCTCGGCTGATATCTTGAGGAAAACTTCCTGCAAAGGTCTGGAACTATCACCGACAAATAAAAAACAAAACAAAAAAGAAAAGAAAAGGATAAATAAACAAACAAGGTCTAGAATTTTTGTTACCATCTCTCTCTCTCCTCTCTCCTCTCTCTCTCATACTCTGCCCCATGAATCCCACCTGCCTTGTGCTCCTTGAACCCTGAACTCTGTTTCCCCAACTCAGGGAGACTGTTGAACCCTATTTAGGTACTTATTCGCTGTACAGCAGCCTAAAGATTCCCTCCAAGTTGGGACAACCACAAGGCTCACCCCATTTGATCCTTTTCTCCCAGGATCGCTGTCCTGCACCGCTAGTTTCCCAACGTCTGGCATTTTAGTTGTTTACTGCAGGAATAGAAGTCTGCTACTCCATAATGGCCAGAAGCAGAAGTCATCAGGATTTTTGTTTGCTTTTACCCTCCTCAGGTTAAAATTCTAACATGCAGCCAAAGTTAAGAACTACTGAGTCTATTGTAATTCCAGTTTCCAAGTTCCAGCCATTGCTGCCCTGCTGCACACCCCCCTCGCAGCCGTGCGTCTACTGTTGCTTCTCAAATCACATCAGTAAACTCTCCCTGCCTTCTACCTAAAGCCAGGAGAAATGGCATGTCATTCTAGTATTTGATACTTATTACTACTCTCCTAATTTCCACGAGTGGTAGTCTATGTGAAAGAGATAGTACATAACCTGAATTACAATCAATCATGTTATCGGCTAATAGAAAGAGGAAAGAAACTGGGCTGAGGGGATTTTTATTGAGCTATCCTGTTCTTAAATAGGGCTGCAGGGCAAAGAGACAAGCAGGACATTATCATAACCAAATGTATTTTCCTGATAATTGTGGTAAAAATGTAAGCTAAATTAAACAAACCAATCAACCTGCTCCTTATCAGCAGTAAAATTAGCAGTAAAGGCAGCTCAGAGTCATTTGCTATGAGTCCTCCTGGGTGAATGGGAAGCACTGACATTTCCTGAGTATGCCGCACATTTCTACATGCATCGGCTCCTTTTATCTTCACAGCGCTCTGAGTCAGGTACTGTCTCTGCTTAAACATGTGGGAAACTGAAATTGAGGGGATAGGGAACTCATGAAACTCACACAGCTCGTAACAGAAAGGTAAACAGTCTGTTTTCAGAGTCTGTGTCGTTTCCTTCTGCCTGACAATAGCTGTCACCAGTAGCCCCAATGCACATTTTTTAAAAATAAAATTTTTCTTAAAATGTAACATACCTAGAGAAAAATGTAAACATTTTAAGTGCAGCTTGATGAATTTTTTTTTTTTTTTTGAGACGGAGTTCTGCTTTTGTTGCCCAGGCTGCAGTGCAATGGCATGGTCTCAGGTCACTGCAACCTCCTCCTCTCGAGTTCAAGCAATTCTCCTGCCTCAGCCTCCAAGTAGCTGGGATTACAGGCGCCTGCCACCATGCCCGGCTAATTTTTAAAAAATAGAGACAGGGTTTCACCATGTTGTCTGGTCACGAACTCCTGACCTCAGGTTATCCACCCACCTCGGTCTCCCAAGGTGCTGGGCTTACAGGCATGAGCTACCATGCCCAGCTGCTTGATGAATTTTCACAAAGTGAACACATCTAACCAGCACCCAGATCAAGAAATGAAACAACATAGGTTTCCTAAAAGCCTCCTCACCTATGGCCTGCTTTTGACTGAGGAGCTTTGGCACAGAGGTACTTGGGGTCCCTTAACTTGGGGTCCATGTGGGCTTCTGAGATCCATAAATCCCCTAAAATTATAGGTAAATATATTCCTGAGATGTAGTGCCTTGGAGAATCTGATGAAGGCCCTACATCTTCTCAGGAATATATTTGTACTCCTGATAGGGAGCTAGTATTCAACATCTGCTACACCACAGCCTGGGCTTTTTTCTGCTAGACCAGGATGACTTTGGTAATATCAAGTTGCCCAACTTCTGCTCAGAACAAGCTGAGCTTGAAATACCAGGCTGAACAGGAAATAAGAGTAAAGTCAAAAGCCCAGGACTTTTTCTCCCCCACAATTTCCTTCTAACCAATGAAAAATCATTGCAAAGGGGAAAGTACTGCCTCTAAAAGACACACTTTGCCTTCAAGAGGTGTGGCTGCATTGTAAGTTTTCTCAAATGGGAGTTATTATCTAACCACAAACCAACCGTCTGTCATTACACTGCACTTTAGAGGATGTCTATGATTGGCTGGCAAAGAGAGCAATATTTGAATTTAAAGAAAAAACCAAAACAGCCAAGGTTCATTACTTCAGTGAGAAAGATAAAGCTTTTTGTCAGAGAAAACTCCATCTGGAGTCAGAGATTAGGCACTAAAACCCTGTCCTAGGGTAAAACCTTTGTCATTATTCTCAGTAACTGGTGTTATTACTGTTAATTTCATCAAGAAATCAGCCCCTATTTTAAGTAAAACTCAGTGAAAAAGATATGTAAAAACCATGTGAAGGTGCTTTGTAAACTGCAAAAGATTACAAAAATGCTAGTAAATACAAATATTTAAAGCTTCAATTAAGAACAATTTCTAGAAAGCAAAATCTGCCTGTCTATAAAGGTTATACCAGGGGAAGGCAGAAGAATCAGAAGCCACAATTTTTTTTTCCATTTTTTTTCTATTTTTTTGGTTTTATTTTTGAAGCCATAATTATTGATGCCTTTCACTAGGTCACATGTAGAGTTATTTTCTGTCCTTTTTCCCCTCTGCTGTTCCACCAGACCACTAAATGTTAGACTGTATGTATCTGCAAGCATAAATGATAAACAAAAAAAAAGTAGACCCGACTTTTTAATAGAAAATTAAACCATGGTCTCATATAACAGATTGAAAAACTGCATCCTTTCATGTATTTTATTTTTTTGAGATGGAGTCTCACTCTGTCACCCAGGCTGGAGTGCAATGGCGCGATAGCTCACTGCAACCTCCGCCTCCCAGGTTCAAGCGATTCTCCTGCCTCAGCCTCCTGAGTAGCTGGGATTGCAGGTGCGTGCCACTGTGCCCAGCTAATTTTTGTATTTTTAGTAGAGACAGGGTTTCAACATCTTGGCCAGGCTGGTCTCAAACCCCTGACCTTGTGATTCACCCGCCTTGGCCTCCCAAAGTGCTGGGATTACAGGCATGAGCCACCTCGCCTGGCCCTTTCATGTATTTTATATTATGCTGAGTCTGAGCTGCATCTTCAGCTTAATGAAATAGAAGGATAAATGAATAAAAAATTTCATCTCCAGCAATACGAGTTCTTCTTGTATGCAAAGCAAATTCAGTAAGACAGCATTACAATTTTAGAGAACTTGAAATGCTGAAACTCCTCTAATTCAATCATCTTTTCCTTGGCAATCACTTTTACTTCAGAAAGACTAATTTAATAGGTAAGTCTGAAAAATACATTGTTTCAGATTTTATACCCTCTATTTTTTTATATATAAAATTTAAAAATTCACACTGGATAACTACATCTCTGAAGGGATGGGACCATTCCAGTTGGTCCTGCAATCCTAGACTTTGGAGTTTGTCCTCCATGGGAGCCCCATCCTACATTCCCCCATGTTCCTTTTTTCTCCATCTGCATCCCCTGGGATGTCTTGAGTGCTCACTGAAGGCTATTTCAACACTGAGGATGTTCAAGGATTTCTCCCAATAGCAGCGACTTTGTTGGTGGGATAAAAAAAACCATTCGAGTTTGTCTATACCCTCTATTTTATGCTCATGAAGTAAAGTACTACAGAACTACTCATAGAGACACTAAAGCAGCAATGTAGAATTTTCCGGGTTTTTTTTTGTTGAAACTCACTTTATTAAAAAAAAAGTCATGAACAATAAATTACAATCATTTCCCCCTTTTATAAATTCTTCATAAAATATATTTGACAATTTTAACAGAAAATTTCAAAAGTTGCTTTCATTTCTGAAGTGCTGATGACTTATTTTTTGACCATTTTGTCATGCTGGTGAATTATTTTGTAGCTGCTACAATAGTTTGATTGATAACAATTTACAATTAAAAACAACAACAAAGAGAAAAAACAAACCAGCAGAAAGAACTATTCTGTGTGCTATTTATCTGACACTTAACACTTACTTCATCATAATGACAAAGTATCCCTTAGCACCAAAAAATCTACAGGAACCCCATCTTTCTAAGTGACAACTAGTGCAAAATAACATTCTAGGAACTAACTGTACAACCCCATATTTTAACTGGCCACAGCTGCCTATAAGCTTATTTGAAATATTTGGTCTTTTTTCAATTAAGACAAATTTCAGAAAACACTATAAACCATGGCAAGAGACTCTATGAGGAATAAGTGCTTATTGAGTACCTATTATGGGCAAGGCACTGTGCACAAAGTTTTGCTTTCATTTTTCCTCTAGCAAATATCCAGGTATCTCCAAATATCACTAATCATCTTTTCTTACTCCTGGCTGGAAAAGGCCTTTGGCTAAATGCCATTTTTTAATTGTCATTTTATCAACCAACCTTTAGTGCTGAGCACACAGTAGGTACTTAATAAATACCTCTGACTGAAAGAACAAAGAATTTACTATCATTTTGCTTGGCTATTTTAGAATATAAGGACTTGAGAAAATTCCAGAAGAAACTTCCTGATCACCTCATACCCTTACCCTCAATGAAAGAATTTCACTTCACAGGTAAAATCTTTCCAAATAAGTGATAATCATTAACTATTTTAAATGAGGCAGGACCAAAAACTATGTGCTTAGGAAACTGTGGCTGCAAGCACATAGATATTTGAAGATCAAATAAAGCACGGGCATACCATCATCTATGAATCTCTGAAGTGCCATGTTACCGACTAGAGGTTATCATGATACCTTTTCTTACTCCCTATAGCTCAACTTCCTTGGACAAATGTGTTAAATTAAACTAATCTGGTGATTCAGAGGGTCAATTATCATGAGGGTCCAGTGCGTTTCCACCTCTAATTTCCAAAAGAATTCTTATACTTGTTAGCTTGAAAGTGATGTTAAAAGTATGACTTTTCAGGCCAGGTGCGGTGGCTCACACCTGTAATGCTAGCACTTTGGGAGACCAAGGTGGGTGGATCACCTGAGGTCAGGAGTTCAAGACCAGCCTGGCCATCATGGTGAAACCCCATCTTTAAATTAAAAAAAAAAAAAAAAAGTATGAATTTTCATTTTAAGAGGCTTTATTTCAATAAAACCTTTTAGTCCAAATTTTAGACTTCCAGATCAGGTAACACTGAAATTTTATGTACTGCAATTTTGTGTGTGTGATGTTTTACTATTTCCTCTGAACACATTTTAAACAGGGAAAAAATAATAACAGCAATATTCCAAAAGTTGTGGAAGTTCAAAAAAGCTGAGATTATGCAAGCTATCAATAATTTCAATATTCCAATACTATTTTGTCTGACTTTTGACCAAAAATTCTAGTGCTTTATAAAGATTAACTTAGATACAATGTAAAGTCTATTTAACCTTAAAGGCTAATCATCTGTTTTAGGAAAGCATTCTTTCCTTTAGATTCCAACTATCTGCATTTACAGGAAAACAAGTTGTAGACAACCATACAAAGTTAAAATTAAACTAACTTCAAGAGGAATAATGGTCTGTTGGTTTTTGACATAGACTGTATCAGTGATTGTATAAAATGGATAACTTTTCTACTTGAAAAGTAGTTGATGCCACAATATTTTACCCATTTGCTGTACTGTATACGTATCTTCTCCCACTTTAGGTAAAGGTGGTCAACATTTACAACAACCATATTACTATCATTACTGTCTCAAATCAGACAAGAGAAAACAACATCAGTGCCAGAATGAAAGGAACTCCAGTGACTCAACAAGTGACCGTATCAGGGCAGGCAATGTGAGGGTAGAGCTCATTTGGTTTCAACTTCAGTATCATGAGGCTTAGACAAAGCCTTGAAACCAAAAATATATCAAGTATTACAGTTCATACATAGCAAAAGTTTTCAGAAACAGAACAATCCTGTATTCAGATTTATATGACTGTAGAAGTTCAAGTGCAAACATCCCAATGCAGTGGTTTAGTTGGTTAAATAAATGCTCAGTTACCTAAAGAAGGTCGGACTGAATCACCAATGTCCTTGCCAACCTGCTACCGTATGACTGCATGACTAATTCAACTCTTGCAGCTATAGGGCACTGGAGAGCTCAAACATACTTCAGCAGCTTTGGATCACTTAATTTCATTTATGTTTTACCAGACAATTTTAGAACCTCCAAAATGATGCCTTTCAAAAAAAAAGCTGTATATTACAAAAAAAATTAATATGATTTCATCAGAGGGAGGGGAAGAGTAGGAAGATGAGGGAAGGTTTGTTTATTTTTCATCACTGCTTTCACCAGCAAATCTCAAAAACCCAAACCTACATTAAATAATTTAAACAGACGTGGCATTTTTTTTTCATATGGAATGCAAAATGCGCACATTCACATACTTACATATACATAAATATATACATATATGTTTCCTTTACAAAGTTTCAAAGGTTGCATTACCAGCATGCAAACCTCTTCTCCAATGGAAATTCCTAATACTGACAAGGAATGTCTAAAATACTTAGAGACATATTTCCAGAAAACTGGACTCTTCTCTTCTTGGCTCTTAGAGAATTTTCCTGCCAAACTTCTACCAATCATTTTTTAAAAATTTACACCCATATTGGTAATACACATTTGAAACATACTAATAAAACAGCCAACTTGGATTTTTAAAAAATGAGGAAAAAAAAATCCCACAAAATCTAAACCCTTAGAAGGTGGAGTCTAGCTTTTTATATTCTTTTTCAGCCACATAATGTTGCATCACTGTTAAACAGAAGCAGCATATCATCCACGATATTTGCAAATAATATGTGTCACGTTTCCCAGCTACTATCTTTAAATGCAATTTGTACTAATCTGAGTTCTAGTTCAAAAGCATCTGGACGATCCTGAGGGTTTGCAGCCAGCATTTCCTTAATCAGTTGTTTCATTCGCCCATTCATGGACTTTTTCTTCACAGGAATGAGAAGTTCCATTTTGGGATTTTCCAGAAGTGCCTCCCCAACAGGCACAATCTCAGTTCCTTGTTTCACATAACTCCCCAAGAGTTCTTTCTTTGTCTCTGTGTCTATGAATGTGATCCTTTCCAGCATTGCCCAGATGATAATCCCCAGAGCAAAGATGTCAGCTTTTGCTGTGTAATGTCCTTCCCAAACTTCAGGGGCCATGTAAAAATCTGTTCCACATGCTGTGGAAAGGAAGCACTTGTTTACACTGACAGGTTCTTCTGGGTTCTGCCCAGAGGCTGAACAAACTTTACTTAGACCAAAATCAGCCACTTTGAGTGTAGGTTCCAAGTCACTGGTATCCAATCTGGTTTGAGAAATCAGGATGTTATCAGGCTTAAGATCTCGATGGATGATCTGGTTTTTATGCAAGAAAGCCAGGGCACTGCTCAGCTGAAGCATGAAGCTGGTGTTAGTTTTACGATTGGGTTTCCTGGACAACAGATACTCATTCATATCTCCTCCGTCACAAAAATCCATCACAAACCACAAATAATAGGCGCTTCTGGGATCAAAGGCAATTTCTCCTTTTAATGAAGTTTCTACAAGCTACAAGAAGGAAAAAAAAAGATTACAATCATCTGCATAGGTTATATAATTCAGTTATAGGAAAATAAGTCATAAGTTAAGTCAGTCTCCACCTTTAAGTGGAAACTCTATATGAATATTTTATTTAATCAGTGTTTTTTTTTTTTGGTGAGATGAACTCTTGTTCATCACCCAGGCTGGAGTGCAGTGACACAATCTCGCTTACTGCAGCCTCTCCCTCCCAGGTTCAAGCGATTCTCCTGCCTCAGCCTCCCAAGTAGTTGGGATTACAGGCGCCTGCCACCATGCTCGGCTAATTTTTGTATTTTTAGTAGAGATGGATTTTCACGATGTTGGCCAGGCTGGTCTTGAACTCCTGACCTTAAGCGATCTGTCCACCTTGGCCTCCCAAAGTGCTAGGATTACAGGCATGAGCTACCATGCCCAGCCTAATCATGCTTTCATATACGCATTTTATTTAAAACTAAATGCTTCAAACTATCATTTTGTCCCTGATGAATACACACCAAAGCTCTAAGCCAAGAGGTAAAAATTTTTTAATAGTTTTATTTTGAAAAGTGTCCATCCATCCAAGTGGCCACACATTTTCTCCATGCTGCAGTGGAGCTGAACTCTACCCATCTAGCTTACAGCTTCATGAAAAGACCAAAGTTTCCGCAGACAGACCTAGGAAATTGCCAGCTGGGGTATAAACCTCAATTAGGGAACTCTATTCAATGAAATCACCTGAAATGTACTTCTTACTCATTGCACATATACTATCAACATAACCTGTGAAATCGAGAGAAAAATGTTCAAGGAACAACTAGTTGCAGAAATAACTGTTCCTGTAGTCACTAATAAAATAAAGACTGACACTGTTAGTTCATAAACTTCTATAAGCAGACTGCAGATATGTTGGCTATCTCTTTCACTGGATGGCTTTTAAAAACCAATTTATAAAAATCAAATATGAATTTTAAAATTTTTTTCATTTTTTGTTTTATTATTGTTTTCAAATATGTATTTTGATATAAAAAAATCAACTCTGAATTCATATATTTCTTCTTTAATACAAGCTGAAAACCTAGACTAAATCACAGTTTTATTTGTTATTATTATCTAATTATAACACTTCTTTACTTGAAATTCAACGGTATTACTTCACTGGACATGAACTATCACTCTAAAATACAGTATACAGTCTTTTAAAAGTATTTATTGTATGATGTCCTTTTCAGACCTATGAGTTAAACAGAAAAGGCCAAAGAGCTGCTGAAGAGTGAATGAATTGCTAATTTCACATTTAAATTTCTCTAGCATTTGGGCAAGCAGAAGCAAAGAACATCCCTTCACGCCATCTCTCCACATGGCAGACAACAGTAATTGCAATGATCTGCAGATACCTCTTTTGCATGAGTTTTCCTTGTTGCATGTGTTTGCCAGTGAGAAAATGAAAGAATAGGTACAGATCACATAATTATTTACCAGGTGCACTGATGTCTTTACTCACTATTTTTTTTGAGCTGGAGTCTCTGTTGCCCAGGCTGAAGTGCAGTGGCAGGATCTCAGCTCACTGCAACCTCTGCCTCCCAGGTTCAAGTGATCCTCCTGCCTCAGCGCCCCCACCCCACGTAGCTGGGATTACAGGTATGCGTCACCATGCCCAGCTAATTTTTGTATTTTTTAGTAGAGACGGGGTTTCGCCGTGTTGGCCAGGCTGGTCTTGAACTCCTGACCTCAGGTGATCCACCTGCCTCAGCCTCCCAAAGTGCTGGGATTTCAGGCGTGAGCCACTGTGCCCGGCCCTGTCTTTACTCTCAAAAGCAAACTTCCTAAATAGCTTTCAGCAACGCAGAGACCCAGCATTCAAAGAATGGTTTAGAGTAAGGCCAGATAGTAAATACTTTAGACTTGACAGCCACATAAATACCATATACTTCCTCCTTGCCTTTTTGTTTCCCCGACAAGTCTTAAAAAATATAAGAACTATTTTTAGCATCGAAACCATAAGAAAACAGGCCATTCAGACCATACAAAAACAGGACACACGGCCTCTGGTTGAGAGCTATGGAAATGCGGCGTCCAATCTGCTTATTTTAACATGCAGAAGATGTTAGCCATTGGTTTCCCTTACCTAAAGCCCTTCAATGGCTTCCCTGTTCTCTTAGGATATAATCTAAGCTCTTTAACATGGGTTATGAGACCTTGAGTGCTCTGACTCCTGCTGACCCTTCTAGCGTCACCTAAAACAACTCTCACTATCTCACTACCTTCTTTCAATTTTTACACGCTTCATGCCTTTTGCTTCAAGACCTTTGTATGTAGTTTTTTTCTGCCTAGAAAATTTTTCTCACTTATCTAGCTAATTCCTCTTCACACTACAAATATATATATACACACACACACATATATATGTCTCGCTCTGTTGTCCAGGCTGGAGTGCAATAGCACAATCTCGGCTCACTACAATCTCTGCCTCCTGGGTTCAAGTGATTCTCCTGCCTCAGCCTCCCGAGTAGCTGGGACTATAGGCACCTGCAACCTCACCTAGCTAATTTTTGTATTTTTAGTAGAGACAGGGTTTCAGCATGTTGGCCAGGCTGGTCTTGAACTCCTGACCTCATGATCTGCCTGCCTTGACCTCCCAAAGTGCTGGGACTATAGGCGTAAGCCACTAAGCCCAGCCTGCCTGGCTAATTTTTAAAATTTTTTATAGAGATAGGGTTTCACCACGTTGCCCAGGCTAATCATGAACTTCTGAACTCAAGTGATTCACCTGCCTTACCCTCCCAAAGTACTGGAATTACAGGTGTAAGCCACTGCACCCGCCCAACAATTTGTAACTCTTGAACCATAGGATTATGTAGGTTTCCCTGTTATGTGCATCCTGTACTTCTCATTCATGACATTTACCACAAGTATATAGACTGGCCACTAGGTTCCTATGCATAAGATTGTAACCTCTGTTATTTGTTTTACATTTTCTTCTAGGTGATGCTTTTGGCTATCAGGAACTGATTTAATGCTTCCAACCAAGAACAAGGAAGAAGACGTGGAAAAACATGGAGAAAAATTAAAATCTGTATGGAGAATACCATGCATAGGGACTCTGTAGTCATACTACAGCTTTGTCTTTACTAAATGTAAATATTGGATGTCTTTACCAGATATAAATTTAGAGAAAGCACTTGCTAAATGTGTTGATGAATGTCTGGACAACTAAAAGAATCCATAGAAAAGGCAATTTTAATAGAGATACCAATTACTGAGTACTCGCACGTACCAAGTATTGCTTCTGCAACATCTCTAATTTTGACAACTCCTATACAAAGTAGATATTATTACCCCTTATCTTAAATATGAAGAAACAGATGCTAGGAAGAGTTGGGTTATTTACCCAAGGTCATTCAGCTAGCGAAAAGTATCACAAGTGAAACACAGGTCTATCAGGCTTTAAAAGATGAAAGAGATTTACTAACAAAAAGGTGCTTTAGATAGAAAAAATCACTATATCAAGTCTGGTAGGCCCTTACGTCTTAAAACTTTACGAGGCTGGGTGCAGTGGCTCACGCCTGTCATCCTAGCACTTTGGGAGGCCGAGGTGGGTAGATCACGAGGTCAAGAGATCGAGACCATGGTAAAACCCCATCTCTACTAAAAAACACAAAAATTAGCTGGGCGTGGTGGTGCGCACCTGTAGTCCCAGCTACTTGGGAGGTTGAGGCAGGAGAATTGCTTGAACCTGGGAGGCAGAGGTTGCAGAGAGCTGAGATCGTGCTACTGTACTCCACCCTGGCACCTGGCGACACAGCGAGACTCTGTCTCAAAAAAAAACAGAAAAAAAAAAAACTTTATGAGCTAATTAATGCCTAGCTACTATAGCAACTGCTGGATCTGGACTCAGCACTAAATAATGTTTATTTATTTATTTATTTATTTTTGAGACAGGGTCCCACTCCATGACCTGGGCTGGAGTGCAGTGGTGCAATCATGGCTCACTGCAGTCTTGAACTGGACTCTAGCGATCCTCCTGCCTCACCCTCCTGAGTAGCTGGAACTACAGGTGCATGCCACCATGCTCAGCTAATAAATCTTGTTTAAATATCTTTGCTTTTCTACTTCAAAAGAGATCATGCACCTTAGTCTCTAAAACTAAATGTAAAGTTCGGCAAGGTTCTATCCACTTTTTTTTTTTTTTTTGAGACAGGGTCTGGCTCTGTCACCCAGGCTGAAGTGCAGTGGCCCAACCTAGGCTCCCTGCAACCTCTGCCTCCTGGGCTCAAGTGATCCTCCCACCTCAGCCTCCCAAACAGCTGGGACCAGAGGCATGCACAACCACACCCGGCTAACTTTTTGTACTTCTTGTAGAGATGGGGTTTTGCCATTTTGCCCAGACTGGTCTTGAACTCCTGAGCTCAAGAGATTTGCTGGCTTCAGCCTCCCAAAGTGCTGGAATTACAGGCGTGAGCCACCATGTCTGGCTTTCTATCCCCTTTTTTGGTTTGTTTTTGTTTTGTTTTGGAGATGGAGTCTCATTCTGTCACCCAGGCTAGAGTGCAGTGGCGTGATCTTGGCTTGCTGCAATCCCTGCCTCCCAGGTTCAAGAAATTCTCCTGCCTCAGCTTCCTGAGTAGCTGGGAATAGAGGCACATGCCACCATGCCTGGCTAATTTTTTGTATTTCAGCAGAGATGGCGTTTCACCATGTTGCCAAGGCTGGTCTCAGACTCCTGAGCTCAGGTAATCTGCCTACCTCGGCCTCCAAAAGTGCTAGGGTTACAGGTGTGAGCCACTGTGCCTGGCCTCTATCCACTTTTAAGAGAATGTTCCCAATATTTTCTATCAATTCAACTTACATAATAAGACTCTTAGAAAAGCAAACAATAAAATGATATAAATATTTTTGCTGCCATACAACAGAAAACTTCCAGCCGGGCACGGTGGCTCACGCCTGTAATCCCAGCACTTTGGGAGGCTGAGGTGGGCGGCTCACTTGAGGTCAGGAGTTCGAGACCAGCCTGACCAATATGGTGAAACCCCATCTTTAAAAAATAAAAATAAAAATAAAGTAAAAACAGAAAACTTCAGAGCATTGGCCGGGTGCGGTGGCTCACACCTGTAATCCCAGCACTTTGGGAAGCTGAGGTGGATGGATCACTTGAAGTCTGGAGTTTGAGACCAGCCTAGCCAATATGGTGAAACCCCGTCTCTACTAAACATACAAAAATTAGCTGGGTGTGGTGGCAGGCACCTTAGTCTCAACTACTCAGAAGCCTGAGGCAGGAAAATCACTGGGAGGTGGAGGTTGCAGTGAGCTGAGATGGTGCCACCGCACTCTAGCCTGAGCGACAGAGCAAGACTCCATCTCAAATAATAATAATAATAAAATAATAATTTCAGGGCACAGAGTGCTAAACTGCAATAAAAATTAAGTTCTCAAGACTAATATTTGCTCATCATACAAAGAAACTTGCAAGTTTTTAATATATACATTCATGTATTTGTTTTGTTGTTCCTACTCCAAAAGCTTTTCTTGTTTTAAAAAAAGAGGTTTTGTTTGAGACAGACTCTTGTTCTGTCACCCAGGCTGCAGTGCAGTGGCACACTGTCAGCTCACTGCAACCTCTGCCTCCTGGGTTCAAGCGATCCTTCCACCTCAGCCTCCCAAGTAAGTGGGACTATCAGGTACATGCCACAACACCTGGCTTAATTTTTTTTGTACAGATGGGGTTTCGCTATATTATCCAGGCTGGTCTTGAACTTCTGGGTTCAAGTGACACTCTTGCCTCCTGCCTCTGCCACCTGAAGTGTTGCGTAAGCCACTGCACCTGGCCAAAAGAGCCTTCTTTTTTTTGAGACAGAGTCTCACTCTGTTCCCCAGGCTGGAGTGAAATGGTGCAATCTCGGCCCACTACAACCTCTGCCTCCTGGGTTCAAGAGATTCTCCTGCCTCAGCCTTTTGAGTAGTTAGGATTACAGTTGCACATTACCATGCCAGGCTAATTTTTGTATTTTTTTAGTAGAGACAGGGTTTTGCCACGTTGGCCAGGCTGGTCTCAAACTCTTGACCTCAGGTGATCCACCTGCCTTGGCCTCCCAAAGTACTGGGATTACAGGCGTGATGAGCCCATAGTGCCCTGCCCAAAAGCAGACTTTTAAACAGTAAAAGTCTGATGGTAAATTCTGAATTTAGACGCACTCAAAAGTTGTTTTCTTTTCCAAGAATGACTAGCTAAATTTAAGAAATTTTGCAGCCGGGCACGGTGGTTCACACCTATAATCCCAGCACTTTGGGAGGCTGAGGTGGGCGGATTGAGCTCAGGAGTTCGAGACCAGCCTGAGCAACACAGTGAAACCCCGTCTCTATTAAAAAAAAAAAAGGAAAAAAAAGAAATTTTGCCCTAGCCTTTAACAAGCTATGTCTTAGTATCTTTTCTATTCTTTGAGCATAGAGCTACTAGAGGTTTAAATTTATGGCAGAAGCCAACAAAAGAAAAATAGAAAAGCTTTTCCATTTACCCAGGTTTACAGAAGAGTAATTTGGAAGTTAAGAGAGCATAAGCTTTAGCTGTCAGTCTTAGCTCCAGCTCCCAATTCTACCACTTACTAGGTATGTAACTTTGGATAAATTCACTATCTATACTAAGCCTCAGTTTCTTCATTTGTAGTGAAGATAATAATAGTCTTTTCCTCACAGAATTGTTTTGAGCAACTGCTTTTAAAGCACTCAACACAGAGCATGGAACTGAGTGGCAATTCAAATATTAGCTATTAGCACTGTTAATAACATTCAGGTGTTAAACCACGTACTTCATGAAAATTAACTGGAATTGTATGGTGAAGAAACCAAATATCCCTCTAAAACAGCAAAGGCTGACATTCAAACCAGTGATTTATAAAAGAGACGCCCAATTACCTAAGAGTGTTGCTATTGGTTGTGGAGTTTTTCCTTTTCTTCTGTCAAGTCCAGAATTATTGATTTCAAAGAAATGAATTTATTAGACTGTAGTCTCAAGCACTTCTCTAGCTCCTATCTTGCTCCATTCCTATGCAGACTGGCAAGTACCACTGCATAACAGGTGGCTTATGTTATTTTTAGGTATGTGCATCACAGGTTTAAATAAAACCTTGTTTTAAAGCAAACATCTACTCAATTCTTGGCAGACACTTATCTACTTCTAACTACAAAACATCTGCATTTAAAGGGAAATGTTCGTCTGACCCTGTCATTCCTCTTCTTGCTGACCAATGCCATGTTCAAATCATTTCTATTTCCCAATCAACAACACATACCTGTAAATAAAGGGAAGAATTAGAGCCGTGGGACATCTTTTGCACCATCCCATCCTTTTGTAGGATGCATTCCTCCAAGTGAATCACATTTGGATGTTGGCTCTTGATACTGCTTAGTGCCCAGAACTCACGAAGGGCTAGTTCAACATTTTCAGGTGCATGACATCGAATTTTCTTCACTGCCACCCGTGCAGAGGTCTTTCTGATGACTGCTTCATACACAACACCGTAACTACCTCGGCCTACCTCCCGTATTAGATCGTACTTTGGCTGGCTACTCACCATCTTCAAGGTCGAGGTTTCTGGAAAAATAACAAAGTGCTCTGTTGAAATTATGTATACCTACTGGCTTGTATTTCCTTTTATGTATGATTTGCTTGTCATCTGTTTCGCTGTCTGCAGTGCTTGAGGGATATTTGCTATACCTAGGGAAAATCTAATTTTAAGAATAGTAACAATAAAGCTAACAGGTAGTATTTACTATGTATCAGGAACTGTTTTAAGCTCTTTAGAATATTAAATTCGGTTAATCCTCATAATAATCTTATGAGGTAGATACTATTATGGTCTTTTTATAGATGAAACTATGTAATGGAGAGATTAAAGGAAATGCCTAAGGTCAATAGCTAGTAACTGGTGGAACTGGGATTTTAAATCAGGTCATCTGCCTCAGACAACCACAATTTTAAGCACTACAGTATACTGTGTCTTGTATGAACTGCTTGAAAATGTCACTGTTAAAAATACATTCCCAAAATTCAGCATTCTTATCTACTGATCAGGAAAAAACAAGCAAGCAAGCAAAATCCCAGCTTCTCCTTCAGGCTGACACACACATAATGGTCATAAAACAGCAAAAACAAAACCCCCTCACAGTTAGAAATACAAACACCTGGCTTATGCTTAAGGCCTGAAAGTGAACCACAACATTTATAGAACTGAAAATGTTTGTTTTCATTATGTAAAAGTAAGTGGCCAAACTCTATTCATATTTTAATTTTGTTTCTTATGTCATCTCCTTATTTCTTACAAAATAAATGAAAATAAAATTTATGGAGAAGAAACTTTTCTTTAAAAATAAAGTAAGCTACTTAGAATACAGTTATCTTTTTTGTAGTCATTTAACAATAGCTATTTAAAAATTTTTATTTATGTTTCCTTCTTACTAATCAGAAGAGAGCTGGAGTAAACAATAATTCTAGGTCATTTTTGCCAACAAAAAAGATCCTGCATATAAAGGGACTCTCTGACAGAGTTCTTGGGAATTAACTTAGTGAATGGTTTAAAGGCGAGAGCAAAGGCCCTATACAGAAATGCTCATGTGTTGAATGGAGAAAGTCTAAAGTGTGCTTCCTCACTCCCCAAAGAATTTCTAGATTCTAACGAACTTCACGAATTCTCATTTGTAGACTGTTACCATGGGCAAGAAAAGTAACCTGAGATTGTACAATATTTATTCTGTTCAGCTGGGGATGCAAAAAGCTACTGACCCTAGAGCTTGAGAAGTTGGGATCCCCTGCGTTAAGTCCATAGGGTAGATTTAATCAAGAAGTGACTTCTGAGATTGCGTTCAGTCCCACTTCTTCTAACTGGACACCCACCCTTCAAATCGCTACCGAATTTCCTAGTGTCTGATTTCCTGCCACAGAATCCTCTGCCCTGACTGCACAGCAAACGAGCTTTCCTGCTCTGCGGCGATCGCCAGTCACATCCACTCAAGGTGGTTCGTGTCTCTGAAGCAGTCCCATGTCCTCTCCAGCCGAGTAGAGTACCCATGGGGAGGAGCACCTTCCCGAATAGGGAGGAGAGGGGTGTTTGTAAAACCCGTGGGATCCCGGATCTAATGATGCATCCGGTGCGAACCTAAGTGACTTTCGACGGCAAGTGGCGGGCCCTCGCTCTCGCCGCTCTAACCTGGCGCGGGGACGCGGGCCGGCCAGGCCAGACACCTGCCGGCGCCCGTGAAGGGCCAGTCTGGGCCAGAGGTGTTGTCCGACGCGGCGGCTCAGGTCGCGCTCATTGGCCAAGTGTCAGGCCCTCCCCCTCCACGGCCGCGCTCAGATGAAGCCCGGAGGGGAGCCTCCCGAGCCCCTTCGCTCAGAAGAGCCAGCCTTGCAGCTGCCTCAACTCCTCGGGGCCGGGGGCTGAGGGCCGGGGCTTGGGGAGGTGGCCCAAGTGTGAGAGGAGGCCGCGGCTAGGGCCGGTGGCCTGAGGGGCGCGGGGCCTTCCCCAGGATGACTCCACTGACAGGTCTGTGACAGGCCTCCCGGGGAGGGAGGCACATGCAGGGCCGTCGGCACTGCAGCAGGGCCTCTCCACCACGCCGAAGAGCCAGATTTACCTCAGGGTAGACGCTGCCGCTTCTCCCTCTCACGGGCTCTGCAGGCCGCCATTATCAAGCAGCTCGCGCCTCCGCTGCAGCCGCCGCCTCCAGTCAGCGGCCGGCGCGCGCCCCCGTGGTGCGCGCGGACACACCCCCTTACGCCGGCGGCCCCGCCCCCCTCCGGCTTTCCGTAGCGTGAGCTGGGAAGTTCCGCGCCACCGATCAGGCGCGTGACCGGCCCTCCGCCCGCCACCTTTCTCTCCCGAGGATTTGCAGAGCCCGGAGTCGGAGGTGTGCGCGCTCCGGAGCGCACCACTGGTGCTGCTCCCCGCAGGGGTGGCCGGGCCCGGGAACAGCGAGGCCATGCCACGCGGGGGCTCGGCCACCCTCCAGCTGCAGCAGGCGCGCAGGGCCCGCGGCCCGGGGGACGGTCTGCAGCGGCAGGTCCTGGCCTGGGGCTGCGCGCGCCCGGCCGTGGCCTCCCCTCCCCCTCGCCACCCCCCTTCCAACCTACCGAGCTGCGGGCTGAGGTGCGGAACTCGCTGGCGTGGAACGCCCCGTGCATCTTCTTCTGCGCGGGCCTTGGATGCCTGCGGGGCGCGGTGCTGCTTTGGTGGGCCCGTGTGGAGGCGCGGTCCGAGCAAGAAGGCCTGGCGTCCGCCCCGCCGGGAGGGAGGCTGCAGCTTTTGTCCGACTCACTGAGCCATGTTTGCGGGCGATGCAGTTGCCGAGACGGCGGCAGCGGCGCGGGGCTGGGTGCGATCATCTGGGAAGACGCCGTCCCCTGCCCCGCCGGCGCGGTGGTATCTCCCTTAAAGAAGCCGGCGCCTCATTGTTCCCCGGCAGTGGCAGCACGGAGCCAGGGCCTCCTGCCCGGCGCTGGGAGGGAGGGGACAGTGGCGCCCGCACCTGGCTGTAGTGACCGCGGCGTTCCCCCGAGGCTCCTGTTGGAGGGTCGGTCTGCAGTCGGCGCGCGGGAGAGGCCTCCGTCCGAGCCCGGATCCACCGCGCTCCGGGCCCTTTCGGGGCAGGACAGTCAATGGGGGCCTCGCCGCTGCTGCAGTCGCCCGGGTGCCACACGCTGTCAGTCAGATCCCGCACGCTGTCGGCCCCACAGCCAGCCCGGGGTCACGCAGGCCCGGACCTCTCAGTCATCCGGTTGTTAGATCAGTTAAGCATCCGCCAGCAGCGTCCATTCCTTCTTTCCTGATTTATTTTGTACCCATTACTTGTCAGCAAGGTGATGGTTCCTCCTCCTAGCGCTCGCTCTATAAGGCACGATGTACAAAGAATCCCTGTCGCTGTGCTCAAAGATCAACCCATTTTATTTTCCGTCCTCCATTTATGCCGTTTCTCCCTAGAGTCAGACTGGGTTGTCTTTACATATATAAATGATCTTGTTTAACCCTAACCAAACCCTACAAGGGGAGGTTTTATTATCCTATTTTTACAGATGAGGAAACACCTCTGCCTTTTCTTACTGAAGTGTCTTTTTGAGGGTGTGTCTACCTTGAATACCCACTCCCCTGGTGTAATACTCCGTCCCCTTAAAAAACCCCACAGCAGTTCTGTAATCTGTTTAGACTTTTGTCCTGAGTGCCATCCAAGTGTCAAGTCTTCAGCTGTTTGCTGGAAACACTGGTGACAGGCCAAGACATTTCCCGCCCTCAAAAGTAGAGGGAAAATATAGAAGGCTCTGTGTACACAGCTAGCTACCTGTGTGGGTTATTGATCCAAATCGGAGGGACCTCTCTCTCAGAGTAGCCTTTGTGTTTTCTTTGTGTGTCATTGAATATCATAGGAACTCTTGCTCTCAAGTTAGCTGCAGATGAGATTTGAAATCCACCCTCGTCCCCAGTTTAGGCTCACTGTAAAGTCCGTGAGGTGGGTTTAGGTCTTGTGGGGCCTGAAGCTTAAATAATTTGAGGTGTCCTTAGGGAAAAGGTTATACAATGGGCCTGTGAACACATACCTGGAACATTGGAAAGGACTCTGAAGCTTAGGATTCATTAGCTTCAAGGTGAATCTGCCTCCTGCTTAGTATGTTATGTCATTTTTGTTGTTGTTGCCCGTAGGCCTCCTAAAAGACTGAGAATTCCTGGGGATAGGAATCTTGTCTGTGATTCATCTCTGCAGCCTCCTGAATCTGATGTGATATCAAAATACACCTGCATTCTCATACATTGCTGGTGGGAAGGCAAAGTGATATAACTGTTACAGAAATTTGGCAATATATAGCCATATTATTTGATCCAGTAACCCTAATCAAATACTAGATTTTGAGGAATCTATCCTAGTAATATACTGGCAAACACACACACACGCACACAACAACAAACCTGTATGTACAAGGCTATTCATTATTGCTTTAATGAATAGCAAAAGATTGGAAACTGCTTGCATTCTAATAATAAAGAACTCATTGAATAAATTATAGTACATACACCGGCTGAAGTACTATACAGCTGTGAAAACGTATGTGGAAGAGGCCAGGCGTGGTAGCTTACACTGGTAATCCCAGCACTCTGGAAGGCTGAGGTGGGCAGATCACTTGAAGTAGGGAGTTTGAGACCAGCCTGGCTAACATGGTGAAACCCCATCTCTACTAAAAATATAAAAATTAGGTGGGTGTGGTGATGTGCGCCTGTAGTCCCAGCTACTTGGGAGGCTGAGGCAGGAGAATCTCTTGAACCTGGGAGGCAGAGGTTGCGGTGAGCCAAGGTCACACCACTGCACTCCAGCTTGGGTGACAGAGCAAGATTCTGTCTCAAAAAAAAAAAAAAAAAAGTGGGAGATTTCTTATGTATAGTAGTATCAAGTGATCTCTATGTTTATTATTAAGTGAAATAAGCAAAGTGCATACATGGTTTATAGTATGCTACTCCATGTGAGTAATGGAGAGATAAATATACATTAAGTACTCATATTTAAAAAGTAAACAATGGAAGAATAAATCCCAAACTTCTAAAAAATAGTTGCCTATGTGGGCTGGAGAGGATAGGAATGGGAATGAGATGTCTATGAATGTATCTTATTATATAGTACTGTTTTAGAAGCTTGGAAACAAGTTTCTAAAATAGTACTTCCCATTCCCATTCCCATTCTATATAAGCAGCTGAACACAGTGGCTCACGCCTGTAATCCCAGCACTTTAGGAGGCAGAAGTGGGTGGATCATGAGGTCAGGAGTTTGAGACCAGCCTGACCAACATAATGAAACCCTGTCTTTATTAAAAATACAAACAAAATCTGCAGGAATTGGGTATGTTTTTAACAAAAATTAAAAATACAAACAAAAAAATTAGCCGAGTGTGGTGGCATGCACCTGTAATCCCAGCTACTCAGGAGGCTGAGGCAGAAGAATTGCTTGAACTTGGGAGGCAGAGGTTGCAGTGAGCCAAGATCGTGCCACTGCACTCTGGCATAGGCGACAGAGCGAGACTCTCTCTTACAAAAAAAAAAAAAAAAAGAATAAAGCATTCCATAAAAATTAAAAACAAATGGAAACAAGTGAACCATCTGTAATATCGGATCGGTGGTGTAACCACACAGAGAAAATAATTTCAAATGGCTTTTTAAGTATTTGGATTTTTTTTTTTTAAAGACATGAGTTCTCGTTCTATCATCCAGGCTGGAGTGCAGTGGTGATCATAGTTCATTAACCTCCAACTCCTGGGCTCAAGGGATCCTCTCACCTCAGCCTCCTGAGGAGCTCGGACTATAGGTATAGATAATTAAATTTTTTGTAGAGATGGGGTCTCACTATGTTGCCCAGGCTGCTCTTAAATTCCTAGACTCAAGTGATTCTCCCTCCTTTGTGTCTCAAGGTGTTGGGGTTATAGTTATGAGCCACCATGCCCATCCTTGATTGTACCTTTCTAATGGGAGATAGTCTAAGGACAAATAAGACTCCATAGGAATACAAATGTGTTCATTAGTCTTGGCTGGACGTGGTGGCTTATGCTTGTAATCCCGGCACTTTGAGAGACCATGGTGGGCAGATCACCTGAGGTTGGGAGCTCAAGACCAGCCTGACCAAAATGGAGAAACCCCGTCTCTACTAAAAATTCAAAAAAAGTAGTCGGGCATAATGGCACATGCCTTAATCCCAGCTACTGTGGAGGCTGAGGCAGGAGAATCACTTGAATCCGGGAGGTGGAGGTTGCAGTGAGCCGAGATGGCGCCATTGCACTCCAGCCTGGGTGACAAGAGCAAAACTATGTCTCAAAATAATAATAATTAGTCTTATGGCTAATTATTAGTCATGGCCAGTAGTAGTATTGATATTGCTATTTTGAAACTATGATATTATAAGAAAAAACAAATCAGTAATTAGGTCAATAGCATTAGGAACCAAGATTTTTCAGTGTATGAGAAAGTGTTACAAGTGTAAAAGAAGCTTAGGATAAAACTTAGATCTGAATTAGATAGCAGTATGTATTTTTTCTCTTTAAAAACATAGGGCCGGGTGCGGTGGCTCACGCCTGTAATCCAAGCACTTTTGCAGGCCAAGGTGGGCAGATCACCTGAGGTTGGGAGTTCAAGACCAGCCTGACCAACATGGTGAAACCCCATCTTTAAAAAAAACGTATTTTCGGCCTGGCATGGTGGCTCATGTCTGTAATCCCAGCACTTTGGGAGGCCAAGGTAGGCAGATCACCTGAGGTCAGGAGTTCCAGACCAGCCTGGCCAACATGACAAAACCCTGTCTACCGAAAATACAAAAATTAGCCAGGCGTGGTGGCAGGCACCTGTAGTCCCAGCTACTCCAGACACTGAGTCAAGAGAATCGCTTGAACCCAGGAGGCAGAGGTTGTAGTGAGCTGAGATTGTGCCACTGCTCTTCAGCCTGGGTGACAGAACAAGACTCTGTCTTGAGGAGGGGGAAAAAACTGGAAAATGGTATGTAGAGACTAAATCTGTGCACTAGGCCAACAGCCCTGCGTGGTGTCTCACTTGGGCAGATCACCTGAGGTCAGGAGTTCAAGACCAACCCAGCCAACATGGTGAAACCCCATCTCTACTGAAAAAAAAAAAAATTAGGCAGGCATGGTGGCACGCACCTGTAGTCTCAGCTACTAGGGAGGTTGAGGTGGGAGGATCACTTGAACCTGTGAGGTAGAGGTTGCAGTGAGTCGAGATCTCACCACTGCACTCCAGCCTGGGTGACAGAAAAAGAAAGAGAGAGAGAGAGAAGGAAGGAAGGAAGGAAGAGAGGAGGGAGGGAAGGAAGGAGGGAGGGAGGAAAGGAAGGAGGGAGGGAGGGAGGGAAGAAGGAAGGAAGGAAGGAGGGAGGGAGGGAGGGAAGGAAAGAAGGAAAAAAGGACCGACCTAAACCTTGTCAAGCCAAAATCTAACTACCAGTTTACCAGAAATATGAGGGATGGACAAAGACCATAATCAGTCAAATTCCAAATGTGGAGCGTTCTACAGGACAGGTGTCCTGGATTCTCCAATTGATTCATGATATAGAAGTAAAACTGGAAAGTAGAATGTTAAATAGACTTACCAAAAGCAGTAACTTCATTTGGATCGTGATTCAAATGAGTCAACTGTCAAAAGACATCTTGAGAAATTTAAATATAGGGTAGGCATGGTGGCTCACGCCTGAAATCTCAGCATTTTGGGAGGCCAAGGCGAGGAGATCACGTGAAGCCAGGAGTTCGAGAGCAGCCGGGCCAACACAGTGAACAACGCAGTCTCTACCAAAAAATGCAAAAATCCAGGCGTTGTGGTGCGCACCTGTAGTCCCATCTACTCGGGAGGCTGAGGCAAGAGAATCGCTTGAACCCAGGAGGCAGAGGTTGCAGTGAGCAGAGGTTGTGCTACTGCACTCCAGCCTGGGCTAGAGACAGAGTGAGACCCTGTCCCTAAAAAAAGAAATTTAAATATGAACTTAGGTCAAATTAAGGAGTTATTGTTCTTTTTTGTTAAGTGACAGCGCTTATGAAAATAAGTCTTTCTCTTTTCTTTTTTCTTTTTCTTTTTTTTTTTTTTTTGAGACGGAGTTTTGCTTTTGTTGCCCAGGCTGGAGTGCAATGGAGGGATCTTGGCTCACCACAACCTCCACCTCGTGAGTTTAAACAATTCTTTTGCCTCAGCCTCCCGAGTAGCTGGGATTACAGGCATGCACCACCACACCTGGCTAATTTTGTATTTTTAGCAGAGACAGGGTTTCTTTATGTTGATCAGGCTGGTCTCAAACTCCCAACCTGAGGTGATCCACCTGGGATTACAGGCATGAGCCACCATGTCTGGCTGAAAATAAGTATTTTTCAGTTGGAGCAGCACACATGCATTATGAATGAAATGAAATGAGGTCTGGAATATGCTTTAAAATACTCCGCTAGCAACACAGCAAACAACAAAAGACAGGGGAAGATTGGCAAAGTGTTGATAGTTGTTGAAACTTAGTGCTGGGTACATGAGGCTTATCATACCATTCTACTTTTGTGTATGTTTGAATCTTCCCATAATCAAAAGTTAGACAGTCACGCTCAAAAAAGCAAATGTGTATTTTGGACAGATGGGAACTTGAACGTTTCAAGCCTGCCCCCTGGTGGCAGGTTCCATTATTGCTGATGCTCCAGCCTCACTAAAGCAGGTGTGAATTCCCAGACCTGTCAAGAGCCAAGTCCTTTATCTCACAAGAACCCTACGAAGTGGAGAATATGAGCATAGCCTTTTACATCTGGAGAATCTGAGACTCAAAGGGACTCAGTAACTTAAGTTCCTAATAAGTCGCTGGTGGAGCCAAGACTCCTGGAGTCTGGACTCCAGGTCCCCAGCCCCATAAATCAATATGAATCTGAGCCTTACTTTTCCTATCTGAACAGAGGTCACGTGGGAAGAGGCAAATGGGCTGTCCCTAATTAGAATGGGTCCACAGGAGACAGATTATCATAGAGCAATTTCACCTATAAACTATAAATAATTATAAATCAGTAATATAAATAATAGGTAATATTCATGAGGGAGGAGACCCTTAATCACCCTTTAGCATCTAAGACCATCCCCGCCCTTGACTTCCACACTGCATTTCAATAGGAGAAGTAAAGGCTGGCAGACCCGGCCACCTTAATCGCCCTCCTCTAGATCACAGGCATGTGAAGGAATTTTTCCAGAAGGCATTGTTTTTACTTAAGATCAAACCCCCACCTAAGTCACTATACCCCATGCCTACTCCATGGCCCAAGACCCTTTCACATGTAAATTCTAGAGCTGTAAGCCTTTAAAAGGGCAGGGACTTAGTCTCTGTGAGCTCGAGCTTGGCTATTAGGCAGCTATGCTGTCTTGCTCCTGGCTGAATAAATCACCCCTTCCTTCCTAGTTCGATGTCTGAGAGATCTGTTTCTTGTGGCCACTCCTGCTTCATTTATACTGTCTTCTGTGCCAGACACTGTGCAAAGTACTGTTTATACAGTGATCTCATCTCATCTGCACAGTGACCCTGTAAGGCATGTACTGTTATTGTCCCCCCTTTTACAACTGAGGAAACAGAGGTTCTAAGAGGTGAAAGAACTTGTCCGAAGTCACACTGGCACTTGAATTTGGTCTGACTACAGTGTGTGTGTGTGTGTGTGTGTGTGTGTGTATTTGAGATGGAGTCTCGCTCTGTCCCCTAGGCTGGAATGCAATGGCACAATGTTGGCTTACTGCAACCTCCACCTTTTGGGTTCAAGTGATTCTCCCAGCTCAGCCCCCCAAAGTAGCTGGAATTACAGATGCATGCCACTATGCCTGGCTCATTTTTGTATTTTTAGTAGAAGTGGGTTTTCACCATGTTGACCAGGCTGGTCTCGATCCCCTGGCTTCAAGTGATCTACCCGCCTCAGCCTCCCGAAGTGCTGGGATTACAGGTATGTGCCACCGTGCCCAGCTGTGTGTGTGTTTTATTTTTAGAGAAGTTTTAGGTTCACAGTAAAGTTGAGTGAAAATTACGGTGTTCCCACATACACTCTGTCCCCAAGGCACATCTTAGAGTCTTCCTTCCCACCAGATTGCTGACCCTGACTTCTTCTCTGTAGAAATTCTAAGAGGTGTCATTGATGCTTTGTTAGAGACCTAGTACCCGCTGAGCCAACCACAAGATGTTATCAAAATACCATAATGAGGTCATTAAGGGCGACTGGCTAGGACTGTCAGTGAATGTTTGGGGAGCAGCTACTAACTGCCATAGTAGGGAGAATCCTCATCAGTGTCCCCTCCCTTCTCCTTCCCAAGCTTCGGGAACCCCGGCCTTATTTCTGCAGCGGGGAGGCTGAGGGAAAAACTCCTTTAGGGAGAGCACCAGCTTTGGCACCAACATGCTGTGTGATGTTGAGCAAGAAAGATTCCTCCCTGCTATGGGCATCAGTGTAAGGTCTGACCGAGCCGTGGATGGCATGGCTATCCCCATGAACCGCACATACACCTCCAGAGGGCCTTCTGGAATTAGAAAATGTGAAATGGCTGTAAGATCGTACAAAGACGAATAAATGAGCAACCCCTGAGACATCTACTTAACTCTGAGACATTCTTCCATTGTTTCTTATTCCTGCCTCAATTGACAAGGCCATTGGACTTTGTAACAGAGTGTGGCCAACCTCGTGACTCCACACCCTACAACCCCCTCCCAGCTTGCAAAAAGCTGCAAGTTAACTTCTGTAACTTTCCACAGCCCACCCTAAACCTACAAAACAAACTCCTATCCCACCGCCCTTCACTGATGCCCTTTTCGGCCTCAGCCTGCCTGCACCCAGGTAAATAAACAGCCATGTTGCTCACACAAAGCCTGTTTCGGGGGGGCTCTTCATTCAGCGTGCACGTTTTAACACTCAGTCTCCCTAACTGCAAAATGAGAGGATTTGACCAGCTCATCTCTAAGGATCCTTCCAGCTCCAACACTCTGATTCTTCAATCCTATACCTCCACTATGCTTGCAACAAGAAGAACAAAATGTTTATTTCTGATCCAGTCCCCCCAGACAAGTGATGCAGGGGCCCACAGAGGTCCTGTGGCAGGTATAACTTTAGCCGTTTTTGTTTTTGGTGGGTCCTAGTTGTCTTCTTGGTGAGGAATGAGAACAACTGGAGCAGCTGATGGTTAAGACCCAGGTTCACATCTCCGGCCCCTGTGTCCAAGAGCTACTGGGGATGCCACCATCTGAAAACCATGTTGGATGGTGAGGTTGAGTGTGTCTCAAAATTAGGATTCACCCAACTCCCCAGCAGGTCCTGAGGTGTTAAAGCTTGGGCTTCCTCTGACTCTCTGGCCTCTTCTGGGTGTTTCATGTTGCAAGAGTAGAAACTCAATTCAAAGTCACTTAAAGGAATGTACCTAAGAGAAATGGAGATGAAAGGGCTAGCTTTGGGAAGGAAGTTTGTTTCAGCAGCTCACATGTCACCAAAGACTCAGTTTCCTCTGTTCTGCCTCCCATGATGCTGCCTTCGTCTTAAGGCTGGCTTCCCTCGTGGGCCCGGGGGTCACCAGTGGGAATTCAGCCTCATGAGTTCCCATCCTGCAGGAATGAGAAAGTCAACTTCTCTATTCCTCAAACAACGTTCCTGAAATTAAGTCCTGTTGGACCTAACTGGCTAGGGGCTAGGGTTGTGGGCCCCTCCTTGACCACGCTCTGTGTCCTGAAGGATGGGGCTTACTAGCAGGCTTAAATTCAGAGGCTAGTGTGTGGCTAACAAATGTCTTGACATATATTCCTCCTCAGGAGTCGACTGGTGCCTGGCACATGGTGGCACTTTGTTCATTAAGTCAACAGCTGTTTGGTGAATATCTGCCACATGCAGGAAATTATGCTGATTGCTGAGAAAAAGCAGTGAACAGAAAGACAAGGTCCCTGCCCTCATGGACTTCCTCTGGGAGGCGGGACAGACATATAAATATGCAGACAGTACAATTCGAACAGTGCCAGATGAGGTTACATAGCCCAGGGGAGGAAATCCAAACTGTGCTTCTGTGAAGGGGAAAGGAGGGCAGGAAAGCTTTTGAGCGGAGGTAGCGGCTGGGCACAGTGGCTCATGCCTGTAATCCCAGCACTTTGGGAGGCCGAGGTGGGTGGATTATGAGGTCAACAGTTTGAAACCAGCCTGACCAACAACATGGTGAAACCCAGTCTCTACTAAAAATACAAAAATGAGCCGGGCGTGGTGGCTTGTGTCTGTAATCCCAGCTACTTGGGAGGCTGCAGCAAGAGAATCGCTGAAACCCGGGAGACGGAGGCTGTGGTGAGCTGAGATCCTGCCACTGCACTCCAGCCTGGGTGACAAAGTGCATCTCCAACTCAAAAAAAAAAAAAAGAGAGAGCAAGTAGCATTTACTCCTGGACTTAAATTCAGCCATTCCACAAGACATTCATATTTCTAAGCATCATGTTATACACATGTAAATATTTACAATTTTTATTTGTCAATTAAAAAAATAAAAACATTGAGATTTGAGGGTGAAAGCAAGACACTCCTTTAAGCTGACATTCTTCAAATATTTGCTCTCTGGTTATTTAGAGCAGGGGCTGGGAAGGAGGCACAGATAACTACACTTAGTCTCTCAATGATCCTGACCTCTTGGGCCCTGGACACACCTGTAGACCCCACAAGGCCGGCTAATCCGTGTAGCTCCAAATGTTACTTAGGCTGGCCCCTGACCTCCCAGCCCCAAGCCTTATCCACATTTACCTTTCAACAGTATACAGAACTCTCCTGGAGATGAGTGCTAGTGAGTAGAATATTCTCCAATGTATATAGGAGCCTAAGTGCCAGACACTGTGCCAGGCTCTGGGGATGTGGCCATGAAGAAAACATACAGCATACGTAGTGCATCTTAGTCTGTTCATGCTGCTATAACAAAATACCTTACGCTGAGTACTTTATAAGGAATAGAAATTTACTTCTCCCAGTCCTGCAGGCTGGGAAGACCAAGATCAAGGTGCCAGCAGATTCCATGTCTGGTGAGAGCTGCTCTCTCTGCTTCCACGATGGTGGCTTGGTGCTACATCCTTACAAGGCAGAACTGAAAGGGCAAAAGGGATGAATAGCTTTTAAGGTTGCTAATCCTACCCATGATGGCTCCACCCTCATGACTTAATCTCATGCTAAAGGCCCTGCCTCTTCATACTATCACACTAGCAATTCAATTTTAACATATGAATTTTAGGGGGACACATGGAGACCATAGCACAGTGCCTGCTCTCATGAAACTTGCCTTCTTATTTGCACCTACAATGATCATGGGAATAGACACATAAATGCAGTTCTGGAAAGTGCTATGCAGAAGCTCTAGGGCCATGAGACTTACTAGGAGGCAGGGAGGAGGTAGTATGGGCCGTGGAAGGCCTCTGAGCATGTGACACTTTTTTTGGGGGGACGCAGTCTTACTCTGTTGCTCAGGCTGGAGTGCAGTGTAACCTCACTGTAACCTCTGCCTCCCCAGTCAAGTGATTCTCCTGCCTCAACCTCACAGGCAGCTTGGGACTACAGGTACGCACCACCACATCTGGCGAAGTTTTTGTATTTTTGGTAGGGACAGGGTTTCACCATGTTGGCCAGGCTGGTCTTGAACTCCTGGCCTCAAGTGATCCCCCCACCTCTGCCTCTTGAAGTGCTGGGATTACAGGCGTGAGCCACCGCGCCCAGCCACATGTGACACTTATGCTAAGAAATGACAGAGAAGCAGAAATGAGCTAAGTGAGCAGCAGGGGGAGGCACATGCTCGGCAGGCAGGACAGCCTGTGCCAGCTGCTCCATGCAGGCCTCAGCTGGAAGTTTCAATCAAGAGCTGGGGAGAGGAAGACACTAGGAAGCTCCACTGTGGCTTTAAGCTTTTGTTTCCAAAGCTCAGCTTTATCAGTAATAAGGCCCAGATTTTTATTTCTCTATTGCCTTGATTGCCATTTGGATTTCTTTTTTCTTTTTTTTTTTAAATTTTTTCTTTTTTTTTTTGTTTTTACACCCCCCCCCCACCACCATTTGGATTTCCTAATAGGTCCAGATCCCAAATGGAGAGGGAAGAAATTGTGTAAGGTTTGGCCTTAAAACCCCTACAGAAGGCAGGGGTGAGATCCTGTAGGGTCTTGTAGACCATGTTATGGATTTGGGGATAAAAGCAACAGGTCAGCAAGGGTCTTTTTTTTTTTAATTGTGGTAAAATAGAGATAATATAAAATTTGCTGATTTAATCATTTTAACTGTATAGTTCAACGGCATTAAGTACATTTATACTGTTGGGCAACCATCACCACCATCCAGAACCTTTTTTTTTTTTTAATTTTTTGTCTTTTCTTTTTTAATTTTTTTTAAAAATTAAAATTTTTAAATTTAAAATTTAAAATTTTCTTTTTTTCTAATTTTTTAAATTTTTTTCTTTTAATTTTTTTTTTCAATTTTTTGTCTCCAGAACCTTTTTTTTTTTTTAATTTGACTCTGTCTCACTCTGTGGCCCAGGCTGGAGTGCAGTGGCACGATCTCGGCTCACTGCAACCTCCACTTCCCGGTTCAAGCAATCCTCCCGCCTCAGCCTCCCAAATAGCTGGGACTACAGGCATGTGCCAGCATGTCTGGCTAATTTTTGTATTTTTAGTAGAGACAGGGTCTCACCATGTTGGCCAAGCTGGTCTCGAAATCCTGACCTCAAGTGATCTACCCGCCTCGGCCTCCCAAAGTGCTGGGATTACAGGCATGAGCCCCTGCGCCCTGCCTCTACTTCCTGTCTCTACAATTTGACTATTCTAGGAAGGTCATATGAATGGAATCGTTCAGTATTTGTTTTTTTGTATCTGGCTTATTTCACTTACCACGAGGTCTGCAAGTTTCACTCATGCTGTAGCATGTGTGAAAATTTCATTCCTCTTTAAGGCTGAGCAATATTCTGTTTTGTGTATATATTTTATTTTGTACATCCATTAATCTGTCAGTCACCAAAGTGTTTTAAGTCGAGATTTTATTTATTTTATTTTTATTTTTCTGAGGCAGGGTCTTGCTCTTTGCCTAGGGTGTAGTGCAGTGACATGATCACAGTTCACTGCAGCCTGGACCTCCTGGGCTCAAGCAATCCTCCCATCTCAGCCTCCCAAGTAGCTGAGACCACAGGTGCATGCCACCATACCCAGCTATTTATTTATTTATTTATTTATTTATTGTGGAGATATAGTCTTACTGTGTTGCCGTGCTGCTCTTGAACTCCTGGGCTCAAGAGATCCTCCTGCCTTGGCCTCCCAAAGTGTTGGGATTATAGTTGTGAGCCACCACAGTCAACTAGGTAGAGACTTTAAACACAATCATATGTCCAGTTTAAAAGATCATTCGAGGCCGGGTGTGGTGGCTCACACCTGTAATCCCAGCATTTTAGGAGGCTGAGGCAGGCGGATCATTGGAAGTCAGAAGTTTGAGACCAGCCTGGCCAACATGGTGAAACTTCGTCTCTACTGAAAATACAAAAATTAACCGGGCGTGGTGGTACATGCCTGTAATCCCAGCTACTCAGGAGGCTGAGGTATGAGAATCACTTGAACCCAGGAGGCGGAGATTGCAGGGAGCCGAGATTGCACCACTGCACTCCAGCCTGGGCAATAGAATGAGACTCAGTCTCAAAAAACAAAAACACTCTAACTGGCAGGTGGACACTGGATCAAAAGTGGGCAAGAGGGCAAGAAGAGATGAGTTGCAAACGTTCAGGCAAGAGATGATAGTGGTCTGGATCAGGCTGTGATGGAGGCGATGGAAGTAGATTTAAGAGCAGGTAGGAGATTACACAGGATCTGGTGTTTGGAAGTTTGGGGTGGGAAGGAGGAATAAGCCAAGTAACTGCTGGACTTAAGGAAAACTCATAGCTCCTTGTAGGCTCAGAGCAGAGGAGTCTGTTAAACTGAAGATAAGGGTGCCCTCTCTGAGACACCAAGAAACTTTCTGATGATCATTTGGCTTCCCCTGTGGCTTTCTAACAAAGGGAGGACACACCAGTCTTTTGATATACATATATTCTTGCATACTTGACTGATAAGTTTATCTTTGTAAACTCACAGATTGTTATCTGTTTTATGATTGAGTCAGACTCTGTTGCTTGGTTATTTGTAAGCCCAAGGGTGAATCTCCTCTTAGTGTACCACAAAGAGTTTTGACATTGTAAAGTTAAGGCCCAAACTCCCTATTATGGCAACTTCTCCAAGAGAGTCTTTTGGGTCTTTCTCATGCCATCCAGACTTCTCGTGGAGACACCCTTCTGGACCACTGTATTATATGCTGAGTATTCAAGTTCAGACAGGGATAGGGAGGTAGACAGTTGAGCTCAGCGGGACACCGTAGTGGTGCTATGCATCCACAGCTTGCTCCTCCAGTTAACTGGCACATCATTCACTCTGGTGCCACACACTCTTTCAGGAAAGCAATCTGTCAGTATTTACCAAGAACGCTTTCAATAATCAGTCCTCTTTCTGAGAGTCTATAGCCTAAGAAAATGATTTAAAATGTGACATTCAATGTAGCATTTTTTTTCCTCAGTTCAAGTTTAATACAAACTATAAAAGATCAGTGGGTTAGCCCGGCGTGGTGGCTCACGCCTGTAATCCTAGAACTTTGGGAGGCCGAGGTGGGTGGATCACCTGAGGTCAGGAGTTCAAGACCAGCCTGGCCATCATGGTGAAACCCCATCTTTTTTACAAAAAAAAAAAAAGAAAGATCAATGGGTTGATGTCCTCTACTGATACATCATACATATCAGTGGCCTGCCCACAACACAACTCAGGCCATTCCTACCGAAGGAAGAAAGGCTGGTCTCTCCACCCCCTGAAGGAAAGTCCTGCCTTGAAACACACCACAATTATGTGGCACATATACACCATGGAATACTATGCAGCCATAAAAAACGATGTTAGTGTCCTTTGTAGGGACATGGATGAACCTGGAAACCATCATTCTCAGCAAAGAACAGAAAATCAAACACCACATGTTCTCACTCATAGGTGGGTGTTGAACAATGAGAACACATGGACACTGGGAGGGGAGCATCACACACTGGGGTCTGTCAGGGGGAAATAGGGGAGGGACAGTGAGGGGTGGGGAGTTGGGGAGAGATAGCAGGTGGAGAAATGCCAGATATAGGTGATGAGGAGGAAGGCAGCAAATCACACTGCCATGTGTGTACCTATGCAACAATCTTGCATGTTCTTCACATGTACCCCAAAACCTAAAATGCAATTTAAAAAAAAAACTAAAAAAAAAAAAACACCACAATTTGGCTGAATCTGAAATCTTGTGTTTTACTCATGGGAAAAAAAAATACAGATGGGTGTGATGGCTCACACCTGTAATCCCAGCACTTTGGGAGGCCAAGGAGGGCAGATCATGAGGTCAGGAGTTCGAGACCAGCCTGACTAACATGGTGAAACCCCATCTCTACTAAAAATACAAAAATTAGCCGGGCATGGTGGAACGTACCTGTAATCCCAGCTACTCAGGAGGCTGAGGCAGGAGAATCGCTTGAACCCAAGAAGCAGAGGTTGCAGTGAGCCGAGATCTCGCCACTGCACTCTAGCCTAGGTGACAGAGCAAGACTCCATCTTAAAAAAAAAAAAAAAAGTGGCAGCCCTGGGAGGGTGGCCCAGCAGCAATCTGGCTCCAGAGCCTGCAGGCTGAGCCATTATGCCTCACTGCCACTCAGAAGCCAAGGTCAAAAGCCTAACTTTGAGGCCTCCGTGACAGAGAAGCTCTGGACAAATGGGCTGCGCTGCTGTCCTCTCCCTGTGATTGTCCCAATTTCCTGCAAGACTCCAAATGTCAAGCACCTGAGGCCGGGCGCGGTGGCTTACGCCTGTAATCCTAGCACTTTGGGAGGCCGAGGTGGGTGGATCACCTGAGGTCAGGAGTTCAAGGCCAGCCTGGCCATCATGGTGAAACCCCATCTTTAAAATAAAAACAATAAATAAATAAATAATAAAAAGCACCTGAAAGAAGTGAAGGGAGGAGCAAGGGATGGAGAACCAGGGAGCAGAGGAGAAGAGGAGAGCAGAGGCGGAAAGGTCCTGCCTTCTCCACGCAGAACCTTGCCTTCCCTGGGCAGCAACAGATGATCCCATTACCCGATTCCTCATTCTAGAAGCCTGGGGATGGCCCCTCTCCCAGCTCACCCTGCCCATGCCCCCTGGGGGCCATCACGAGGCCTGGGCCAACAGCCCTGGTCCTGCTGTTCATCCACCAGAAATGTGGCTTCCTGGAATCTTGCCCCCTCCCTCTCTGCCCCATCCTAGTCGACTCTGTTCCTGGAAGTTGAAGAAACCTGGCACAGAGCTTCCCTTGCGCACCAGCCATCCGGAGCGGTGTACCTCCCTCCAGCTCTCACCACCCACAAGAAGGGAGACGATGAGGGTTTGGTGCTACTGGAAGAGAGGATTTGGATTTCTCTCTGCAGCTCACTTGCTGTGTGGCCTGGGGCAAATTACTTGACCTCTCGCAAGACTCAGTTTTTTCATATATGAAATGGAGATACTAAAAGTACCTGAAGGGCTGGCTGGAGGACTGAATGCAACAATGTGGGTGACGCATTTGGCACCGAGGCCTGGCACAGTACAGCACTCAAAACAGGGTAGCTATGGTTACTATTACTATCCTGCCACCCTCATTCTCTTCAGGGGCACTGAGGGGTTGGAGAGATGGCTGAGAAGGCACGCAAATGCCTTGGCTGGCAGCAGGAAATGGCTTTCTTATCAGCGTAGACGTCAGAGTCTGTCAGAGTCGAGTTATTAATACCCAGCCAGCCCACCAGTTTTGCATCTAGCATTCCAAGGTGGAGAGGTGGGGAGGGGAGGGCTGGGGAACAGGTGGCCAGGGCAGGAGAAGGAGCCGCTGGCCTCCCTGGCCATGGGAGCTGTCCTTCCCAGCAGGAAGTACTTGGCGCCTTCTCTGCCAGACACCCTCCACCTGCACTCTAAGGTCTGGGAAGGTGTGAAATTCCTACAGGAAGTCAAACGCCAGCCAGGCTGTCGTCTCCTCAGTCCCCTGTGGGCACAGCACTGTCCTTCCAGGGATCCAATGCCCAACAGAGCAGCACCCCCCAGAAGGAACAAATCCAGGCATGGAACAGTGGACTCTCAAAGCTGGAAGGAGGATTAAAGGACCTCCATCTGCCTTAGGGGTTTAGACACAATGTCTGCACTCAGGCAGAGTGATCCAGAAAATCTACATCGTTCAGCCTCAGTTTCCTCAGTGGTTAATTGGGAATAATATTAAGTTTGCAGCCGGGCGCGGTGGCTCACGCTTATAATCCCAGCACTTTGGGAGGCCAAGGAGGGCAGATCACCCAAGGTCAGGAGTTCAAGACCACCCTGGCCAACATGGTGAAACCTTGCCTCTGCTAAAAATACAAAAAATTAGCCGGGCATGGTGGTGGGCGCCTGTAATCCTAGCTACTCGGGAGGCTGAGGCAGGAGAATCGCTTGAACCTGGGACAAGGAGGTTGCAGTGAGCTGAGATTATGCCATTGCACTCCAGCCTTGGCAACAAAAGCGAAACTCTGTCTCAAAAAAAAAATTAGCTTTGAATCTCAGGACCCTCAACTAACTGTGCCAAAAGGGAAAGTTAAGCTTGGAAACCGAGTCACACACAAACAATTGCCTTTTCTCCTCTTCTTAAACAGATATCTCCCCAGGTGGCCTCCCTCATCCTGGCAGTGTAAATGAGCAGCTTATCCTCTCAGGTATGGGACAAAAGGAGACTAGAAATAGTCCCACCGCCCACCCCAGAGGATGCAGATTTGACTTCTCCCTCTGCTGTATGTTTACTTTATGTAAAGTGTAGATTTACTGAGCACATTGAGCATGAGAGGAATACAAAATTTTTTCTTTTTCTTTCTTTTTTTTTTTTTTTGAGATGAAGTGTCACTCTGTCACCCAGACTGGAGTGCAGTGGCACAATCTTGGCTTGCTGCAACCCCCACCTCCCGGGTTCAAGTGATTCTCCTGCCTCAGCCTCCCGAGCTGCTGGGATTACAGGCATGCACCACCACATCTGGCTAATTTTTGTATTTTTCGTACAGACAGGGTTTCACCATGTTTGCTAGGCTGGTCCGAAACCCCTGATCTCAGGCGATCTGCCCATCTTAGCCTCCCAAAGTGCTGGAATTACAGGCATGAGCCACCACACCCGCACCCGGCCAGAATACAGACTGTTCCTCTATCCCCTCCTTTTTACATGCAACATGTGGATTCAGTGAGGGTTCAGCAAAGCCTCAAAACAAGGTAACCACTTGTCTCATTTTTTCTATCCTCCCTTTTATTTTTCTTTCTTCCTTTCTCTCTAGCTCACTTTTCCCCTTGTCAACATTGAAACCTTCAAAACACTCTTGCAAATACTGCTGGCCACAGATGCTACTGTGGCTTGTTTCTCTCTCTCTCTCTCTCTTTTTTTTTTAAAAAAGAGACAGGGTCGTGGCCGGGTATGGTGGCTCACGCCTGTAATCCCACCACTTGGGAGGCCGAGGCGGGTGGATCACTTGAGGTCAGGAGTTCGAGACCAGCCTAACTAACATGGTGAAACCCCGTCTTTGTTAGAAAACATTTTTTATAAAAAAAAAAAAAAGAAAGTTAATGTAATTTTTAATTAAAAAAAAAGAGGAGAGACAGGGTCTCACTATGTTTCTCAGGCTGGTCTCAAACTCATGGGTTCAAGCAATCCTCCTGCCTCAGCCTCCCAAAGTGCTGGGATTCTAGGCATGAGCCACTAGCTTGTGTCTTTTACAAGAGTGTGTCCTCAGTCTTGGCAAAATAAACCTCTAAATTGATTGAGACCTGTCTTAGACACTCTTCTTGGTTTACGTAATAGAAACATTTTCATTTGACTTTTGAAAGGACAAATGAAGTAATTTCTCTAAGCACAGGGATTAGCACACAGCAAGTGTCTAGTAAGTAGTGGATGTTGGTAACCCCACCCCTCATTTTTACACACAACTTCTCATTTTGTTCTTCCTCAGGGGAGCTGTGGCAGACTTTAAGGAACAAAGATCTTCCAGGAATTTTTTACACCTCCACCTGAGCTAACAAATTATACCAGAAAATGCTTCTTTGTTTTCTTAAAACAAAGAAAAAAATATTTTTAATTGATTTTTAAAAAGTAATATCCTTAGCCAGGCGTGGTTGCTCATGCCTGTAATCCCAGCACTTTAGGAAGCTGAGGCAGGTGAATCACAAGGTCAGGAGTTCAAGACCAGCCTGGCCAAGATGCTGAAACCCCGTCTCTACTAAAAATACAAAAATTAGCTGGGCTTGGTGGCAATTGCCTATAATCCCAGCTACTCGGAAAGCTGAGGCAAGAAAATTGCTTGAACCTGGGAGGCACAGGTTGTAGCCTGCTGAGTAGCTGGGATTACAGGTGTGCGCCACCATGCCTGCCTAATTTTTGTATTTACTAGTAGAGATGGGGTTTCACATGTTGGCCAGGCTGGTCTTGAACTCCTGAGCTTAAGTTATTCACCCCTGTTGGCTTCCCAAAGTGCTGGGATTACAGGTGTGAGCTACTGCACCTGGTCAATCACTAATTTCTTTTATCATTTTATTGTCTCCATAGTTTTACCTTTACCAGAATGCCGTATAGTTGGAATCATACAGTATGTCAGCCTTTTCAGATGGTCTTCTTTCGCTTAATGATATGCATTTAAGGTTCCACTATGTCTTTTCATCACTTATTAGCTTGTTTCTTCCTTTTTAGTGCTGTATACTAATCCATTGTCTGGATGTACCACAGTTTATTTATCCATTCACCTGCTGAAGGACACCTTGGTTGCTTCCAAGTTTTGGCAAGTATGAATAAAGTTGCTATAAACATTCACGTGTAGGTTTTTGTGTCAACATTAAGTTTTCAGCTCTTTTGAGTAAATACCAACCAGTGTGATCAAATTCCTGAACTCCTCCTGCCTCAGCCTCCTGAGTAGCTGGGACTACAAGCGTGTGCTACCATGCCCAGCTAATTTTTAAATTTTTTGTAGAGACAGGGTGTCTTTATGTTGTCCAGGCTGGTCTGTAACTCCTGGGCCCAAGTGATCCTCCCACCTCAGCCTCCCAAAGTGCTGGGATTGCAGGCATGAGCCATTGCTCCCAGTTGATTCTGGTTTATTTTCTTTTTCTTTTTTTTTGAGACAGAGTCTGTCACCCAGACTGGAGTATCGCTCTGTCACCCAGACTGAAGTGCAGTGGCATGATCTCGGTTCACTACAACTTCTTCCTCCTGGGTTCAAGCGATTCTCCTCAACCATGAATCTGCCTCCCAAGTAGCTGGGACTACTGGCACACACCAGGACACCCAGCTAATTTTTTGTATTTTTCTTAGAGACAGGGTTTTGCCATGTTGCCCAGGCTGTTCTCAATCTCCTGAGCTCAGGCAATCCTCCCAACCTTGGCCCCCTGACATGCTAGGATTATAGGCATGAGCCACCATACCCAGCCTGGTTTATTTTCTTGATAAGATTTATTACATCAGAAATTATCTTTATTTAAAAAATTTAAAAAGTCCGGGCGCTGTGGCTCACGCCTGTAATCCAAACACTCTGGAGGCCAAGGTAGGCAGATTACCTGAGGTTGGGAGTTCAAGACCAGCCTGACCAACATGGTGAAACCCTGTCTTTACTGTAAAAATAAATAAATAAATAAATAAATAATAAAAGAAATTATCTTTATTTTCAAAAATCCGTCTTCTCCTGCCAGAAAATAAGCTCCCTGGGAAGAAAAGGGAACTTTTTCTCTTGCTTTTTCTGTATCTCCAGTGCCTAGAACAGTGCCTGGCATGTAGTAGGTGCTCAATAGATATTTATTTAATCAACTCGAGAATTCAGCAGACTGGCTGGGCATGGTGGCTCAACCCTGTATCCCAGCACTTTGGCAGGCCAAGTCGGGCCAATCACCTGAGGTCAGGAGTTTGAGACCAGCCTGGCCAACATGGTGAAACCCCATTTCTACTGACGATACAAAAATTAGCCGACGTAGTGGTGTGCATCTGTAATCCCAGCTACTTGGGAGGCTGAGGCAGGAGAATTACTTGAACCTAGGAGGTAGAGGCTGCAGTGAGCCGAGATCGTGCCACTGCACTCCAGCCTGGGTGACAGAGTGAGACTCCATCTCAAAAAGAAAAAAAGAGAGAAAGAGAATTCAGCAGACCACAGTTTACCTAGTTGGTCACTGAATATCATTTTTAAAAATAGCTTATTAGCTGATGCTGCAATAGCTGTCTTGGGGATTCAGTATATCAAGGAGTTTTGGAAGAAGGTTTTGGCAAAAGACATGGGTTCTTCTCTCACCTCCGTCATTTACTAACTTTGTGATGTTGGGCAGTATATTTAACTTCTCTGAATCTCAGTTTCCTTATTTGAAATGAGGGTAATATTAGTGCCTAACTCACAGGGTTATTGAGAGGTAAATAAAAGGAAAACAAAATTAAATAAAAATGACACATGTAAAGAGAGTGCTTAGCACAATGCCCATGAAACAGGAGCAGCCCATTCCAGCATATTCTCTGTGACAGGCACTGCTCGAAGTATTTCCCAGGTGTTGTCTCATGTAATCATCAAAATCACATTTTTTTGTTGGTTATACAACAATGCTTATTTTGTGAAAATTTATTCAGCTACACACTTAGTTGTGTACTTTTTGGTATTTGAATTACAGTCAGTGAAAGGTTTACTTAACAGCAACAATAACAATAGCAAAAGCCCTATAAGGAAGGAAACGATCATTCCCATTTTATATATGAGGAAACTGAATCTCAAAGAAGTTAAATTATTGGCTCAAGATACAGTACAGCCAGGTGCAGTGGCTCGTGCCTGTAATCCCAGTATTTTGGGAGGCCAAGGCAGGAGGATCATTTGAGGCCAGGAGTTCAAAAGCAGCCTAGGCAATATGGCAAAACGTCATCTACAAAAACTAGCTGGGTGCAGTGGTGCATGCCTGTACTCCCAGCTACCCAGGAGGCTAAGGTGGGAAGATTGCTTGAGCCCAGGAGGCAGAAGTTGCCATGAGTTGAGATTGTGCCACTTCACTCTAGCCTGGGTGACAGAGCAATTAAAAAAAAAAAGATCAAGGCCAGGTGTGGTGGCTCATGCCTGTAATCCCAGCACTTTGGGTGGATCACTTGAGGTCAGGCGTTCCATAACAGCCTGGCCAACATGGTGAAACCCTGTCTCTACTAAAAATACAAAATTAGCTGGGTGTGGTGGCACAGCCCTATAATCCCAGCTACTTGGGAGGTGAGGCAGGAGAATCACTTGAATCTGGGAGGCGGAGGTTGCAGTGAGCTGAGATGGCATCATTGCACTCCAGCCTGGGTAACAGAATGAGACTCTGTTGCAAACAAACAAACAAAAAGATTATTCAGTAAGTGGCGGGGCTGTGGGTCTGGGGCCTGTGTGCTTAACCACAGCTGCTCACTGCCAGGCCCATCTAAGCACTCATTAAACAGTAGTTTTTTTATTATTATTAACATTTAACATTTTTGTTGTTTTAAAAGTTTTTTCTATTTTAAATAATACTTCAGGGTATATCTTTGGCCATTTCTGGCTTTTCTCAGGTTTTGAATGATTTCTTTTAGATATAATCCCAAGGATAGAATTAACTGGGGAAAATAGAGTCCAGAGAGTTGATGTGACTTGCTCAAGGTAAGCAGTGGTGCTTGGAGCAGGGCCACCATGTACATTCCTAAAGACTACTCGCTTCACTTGATCTGGGGGTGAGTGGGCTTCCCAGGGGACCTCAGCCTTGGGCAGGGTTTGAATGGGCAGAGGAGAGAGGGTATTCCAAGTAGGGGCCCATAGAAGGGGAGAATGAGGAGGGTTCGATGAAAAATAGTGGGAAATCAGTTCCAACGGAGCAGATAGTCGGAGACAGGGTATTAGGAGACAGTTGGGACTGGATCTTTCATTCATTCCATAAATATGCTAAGCTGCATTGTATGCCAGGTGCTATTCCAGGAGCAGTAGACAGCAGTGAACAAGCTCATCCAATCCCTGCACTCATGGAACAGATGCTGTCTTGGGTGGAGGGTGGGGACAAACAACTGACGAAGAAATTGAGTAAAATATAGATTGTGAAACATTGAGAAAGAACCAAGCAGGTGCTGAGTCCAGGAGTAATGGGAGGGGCCTATTTAAAGAGTGGTTAAAGAAGGCTTTTTTGAAGAGGTGACATCTCAGCTGAGGAGGAAAAAATTGTTCTAGGGCAAAGGCCTGCAGGTAGGATGCTGCAGAGACAGCATTCAAAGCCATGTGGAAGACAGTCTTGAGGAGTTGTAAGTTTAGAAGTCATTTCAAACAGCCTTGAGCAAAGGATTCTTTTCCCCTAACCCCATCCGAGTTTCTCTCTCTCTCTCTCTCTCTCTCTCTCTTTTGGAGACAGTGTCTCACTCTGTTGCCCAGGCTGGAGTACAGTGGTGTTATATCAGATCACTGCAACCCTCCACCCTGGGCTCAAGCAATCACCTCTCACCTCAGCCCCTGCAAAGTGGCTGGGACCACAGGTGTGCACCACCATGCCTGGCTAATTTTTGCATTTTTTGTAGAGACGGGTTTCACCATGTTGCTGAGGCTGATCTCAAACTCCTGAATTCAAATGATCCTCTTGCCTCAGCCTCCCAAAGTGCTGAGATAACAGGTGTGAGCCACTGCACCCTGCCCCCAATCTGATCTTTCTTCTGAGTTCAGCTGTACTTTTCCATCTGCCTGCTGGTTGACCCATAGAGCAGTCACCTCAAAGTCATGTGTTCTTCCGAAACAGCCCCCACCTCCCATCCTCCTTCTAAATCTCTACACTCCCCCTTGCCTGCCGCTGAGCACCTTGAGTCTTCCTTTCTCATTCTCTCACTTCTGTCTCTTCCTTGGGCACCTTCCTAGATCAGGGAGGCAGCCAAGTACCTGAGTGTGATAGGACCACACACAAGCACTTCAAACGTACTCAGACCCGGGGTCAAATCCCAGCTCTGCCATTCAGTTCATTTCACAGGGTCTCGGTTTACTGATCTGTATAGGGGAGTTGTACCTTGCTGGTGGCTGGAGAGTAAGTGAGATGATGCTGGAGGTGACAGCAGCTGGTACACAGTAGGTATTCGGTGAGTGACAGTGCCTTGCCCTTTCCCTACCAATCTAGGGGAACTGTCTTGTTTTCTTCGTAGCTTGGCTCTTTCTATTTGGGAAGTAGAGAGGTGGTTGAAATTGTTGGGTAATCACTGACTCCATAAATATCTCTCTAGGGGCATCAAGATCTCCAATATCCTTTTTCAAAATATTTTAAACAGCTTAATTTGCAGTCACAAATGATCATTAACTGAGTGTTTATTACCTGTCAGTTACTGTGCTAAGCACCTTATATATGCTCCCTTCTTTCATCCTCATGACAACTCCGTAAAAGAAGTTCCATTAGTGTCTCCATTTTATAGTTCAGGAAACTGAGGCTCAGAAAAATGAATTGACTGTCTTAAAGTCACATAGCTAGTTAAGGGATGAAACTGGGACTTGAACCTACATTTATCTGGGACCAAAAACCTGAGTGCTCAATCACTAGGCCATCCTGTCTCACAGCCCACCTGGCTAAAGCAGGGAGAGTCAACATGTTTCATTTCTTGCATGGCTGGAAGCTCAGAGAAGTGAGAGGTTTGTTCAGTCTCATAACGGACGGAACACTAAGCCAAGGTAGGGTGGGTCTGGCCCCAGGTCCCAAACCTGCCCCAGCAGAGAAAACTGGGAGGGCTGAGACTTCAGGACACCTGGACCTTCCTCCTAGAGCTGGACTGCCTCTCAAAGCAACCGAGCCATAAACACAAGCGGCTCTTTCAACACGACACTGAGCCTGAGTCACTGAGTATTTATAGATGGGCCTCTTCTCCTCGCCTCAGCTTTGCCAGGATTTGTCAGGTTCACTTGGGGTTCGGAGGGTGACAACCTGTTTATCATTCAAGGTGCCCAAGCAGGATGTTGGGACATTCTCTGAGAGCAAGGTCTGGAGTCCTGCCTGTGTTTAGACCTGGCCTGACCCCCCACACCCAGACTGAGGCAATTCTTCCTATCCAAGTTGTGTCCCTTCTACCAAATACTCCCCATGCTTACCCCATCACAACCTTATACACGTAGGGAATTCATGGTCTTGGGTTAAAATGGAATGGAAATGCTGCTTCTTTCAGGAAGACATCCTGGATTGATCTAGGAAGGTTAAAAACATTTCCTAACCCTACTGCTCTGAGGGAGTAAACTCTCTCATTGGTCAGATAATTAAATGAATCATAATAACATTTGCTAAGACTTTGGGAGGCCAAGGTGGGAGGATTGCTTGAGGCCAAGAGTTTGAGACCAGCCTGGCTACACAGCAAGACCCTGTCTCTCCAAAAAACAAAAAAAATTACCTGGGTGTGGTGGCACACGCCTCTAGTCCCAGCTACTCGGAGCCTGAGGCAGGAGGATCACTTGAGCCTGGGAAGTTGAGGTTGCAGTGATCTATGATTGGACCACTACACTCCAGCCTGGACAACAGAGAGAAAGAGAGAGAGACCCTATCTCAAAATAATAATAATAATAATAATAACAAAACATTTTCTAAGGACCTTTTATATACCAGATACCATGCTAAGAGTTTTTTTTTTTTTCCTTCCAGGCAGTGCTGAAGAAACATGCTAAGAGTTTTAACGTTACCTTTCCTTTTCTTTTTTTTTTTTAAGAGATAGGGTCTTGCCCTATTGCCCAGGCTGGAGTGCAGTGGCGCAATGACAGCTCACTATAGCCTTGAACTCCTGGGCTCAGGCAATCCTCCTACTTCAGCCTCCTGAGCAACCAGAATTACAGGTGTGTGCCACTGTACTAGGATTAACATTACCTTTTTGAATCCTCAAAATTTTATCAGTTAAATATTAATTTAACATCATCTTTATAGATGAGGAAGCTGAGACTCACAAAGGTAAAGTAACTTGCCCAAACCACACGGCTTTCCTCCTAGTAAGTAGCAGGACTGTGCTCAAACTCTATGTTTTCCTTGGTTCAGTGGTCCAAGCTATAGGTGACCTTGGACAAGTTACTTCCCCTCGGAGCCTCAGTTTCTTTATCTGTAAAATGGAGACACTAATACCAACAGTTGTACAGATTGAATAAACCTGGTACACAGTAGGCTCCCAACTGCTTACTGCTGCCTCACACCTGCTAAATTCATTTGCTCTAAGTTGCCGAGGGCAATCAGCCAGGCCACATCTGGCTCAAACTCTGGGGACTTGAACCTGGGGCCCAGGCTGTTCCAGCCACCCCTGCTTCTCTGCCCCTACTCTTTCCATCTTTTTAGTAGTCATGTCCTGAGTGACTCAGAACACAGGGGCGGGGTGGGTGAAGGGGGCAGGGGAGAGTGGGGTGGAGAGTGAGTAGGGGATTGGGGGTGGCTGTGTACAGAGGCACAGTAGACAGACCTGGCTCTGGCTCCTGGGATCTATTTTGGATGTGGCCAGCCTCCAGGCTGCTGGAAGCTGGAGCTAGAGGTGTCAGTGCTGAGTTAACAGAGGGGCCCTTGGGGCCAGATTTAGTGGTTGAGCTCTGACCCCAGAGAGCAGCTTAGCTGCAGGCACTGGGCCAAAGCCACTTCTGTGATTCCTGCCGTGGGGTTCTGGGTCTTTGTACAGGGCACCCTGCTCCTCTCTGCTGTCTTCACCACACCCTCCCCAGCCCAGTGCAGAGCCTCTAACTTGAGATTCAGACAGACTTGGGATCAACGCCTGGCTGTTCCACCTACTAATGATATGACCTTGGTGTCCTGAGGATTGTGATGATGAATTGGGGTGTCCAGATAGGGCTGTCTTCCCTGCACTTCCCCCAACACCCCTGGGGCCCATGAGGCCAGGGCTACTTCTCCTGTCTTCATCCTCAGGACCTCAGGGTCCTTTACACCCACTCCCGTAGGCCTTGCCCTGGCTGTTGCAGGGTCTCCAGGGCTCACCTTGCACGGTGCTTCCAGAAACTCTGATCCTAAGTGGCCCCCGGCCTACCCAGGGCAGTGCCAGGGCTCAGCTCTGACAGAGGTGAGGGCCCAGTTCTGCTCAGCTGTAGCTCAAATTTCCTGCTGGGCCTCGTTAAATGGGCTTGTTAAAGAGCCTTTAGAGGGCCTCGGTAAGAAGCCTGGGCTCCTAGTTTTTAATGGTTTGGAGATTTCTTTCCATCCATTTTCTATGCCTCTACCACATATTTGATATATACTTTTATTGACATACCCATGTATAATATTTTTTAATAGAATAGGATTAGATTACATTTAATAGGCATGTGTTTTTCTGTTTGTGCCTAACAATATATTGCTGACATCTTTTGATATTGATGTTCAATATGGAAAGCTCAATGTCCATTTTTTTTAAATTGGAGGAATATGTATGTATATATATAAGTATTTTTCTGCATGGACGTTTGGAATGCTTATTTGAGTATGCTTTTGTGTTTTTTTGTTTTTTATTTAGTAAGCTTTTTCTTCAAGTATAATATACATTCAGGAAAGTACACAATTCCAATCCCAGCACTTTGGGAGGCTGAGATGGGCAGATCACTTGAGGCCTGGGTGTTCGAGACCAGCCTGGCCAACATGGTGAAACCCCGTCTCTACCAAGAAATACAAAAATTAGCCTGTAGTCCCAGCTACTCAGGAGGCTGAGGCGGGAGAATTGCTTGAATCTGGGAGGTGGAGGTTGCAGCGAGCTGAGATCGTACCACTGCATTCCGGCCTGTGTGACAGGAGCGAAACTCTGTCTCAGAAAAACAGAAAAAGAAAAGCACGCAGTTCCTAAGTGTACAATTCAAGGCATTTTCACAGTGAATATACTTGCATCACCCACACTCAGGCCAAGAAACAGGCCATCACCAGCACTCGAAGGGGCCCCATGCTTCCTTCTGGCCTCAAGGAAAACCATCATCCAGAATGCTGACAGCTCAGATTAGTTTTGCCTTTCTTGAAGTTTAAATAAACAGAATTATACAGGATGTTCTCCTTTGCTTGACATTTTATTTATGAGCTTCCTCCATGTTGTTACGTGTGGCAAGATTTGCTTATTCTCATTCTGTATAGTATTCCACTATGTGACCACATGGCAATTTATTTATTTGTCCCACTGATGGACATTTGGTCTGTTTCCAAGGTTTTGCTACTGCAAACAAAATTGCAAAAATGTTCTGGTGTGTAAATAGATCTATATATCTGCATATCTGTATCTGTTTATCTAATTATAACTTTCTGTTATCTTTCTGGATTTTTGATAAGATAGAGTCCTCAGAATATAATTGCTGAGTCACAGGTATGCATATTTCACATTTTTCTTTGTCAAATTGCACCCTCCTACTCCTTCAGGGTCAAGAGTAGTGGCAGTGCCCATGTCCCTACACCCTCACCAAGCTTAGATATTATTAATCTTTAATATTTTTGTCTATTGATAGAAGAAAAATCAGATTCTATTGTGGTTTTAATGTGATATTTTTAAATTAGTGAGGATAAGCACATTTTTTGTTTTTGGCAACACTGATATTCTTTTGTGAATTGCCTTTTTATATCCATTGCTTATTCTTAAAATTTTAACATATTATGGATTTTGACCCTTGGTCTTTTCATGTTTCTAATGTTTTCCCCCCATCAGCTTTGTTTGTGAAGCAACTGCCGGTTTAAATATAGTTTGTTTTCCTCTTGCTCACTGTTTATGATCTGGATAGTCCCTGAGGGTATGCGTGGCAAACCCCAGGTTCAAGCTGCGGGGGGTGGGGAGTGGCAGTTCAGGTGGGGTGGGCGGCTGAGCCCCAAGACTGTCTCAGAGGTATAAGTGAAGGAACATCTTGGTCAGCACTGAACCCTTGGAGTTTGCCCCAGAGGCTTCCTCCAATCCTGTTTCCAAGTCTTCCCAGTGGCACCTCGGGCCTCACTGTCAGTGTAGAGAACCTCTCACTCAGCCTAGGGGCCAGGCGGGAATCAGGGGCCCCAGGGCCTGTGTTAGTCCTGGAGAAAAAGAGAAAGGTTAAGAACAAGGGCTAAACATTCCACGCTCTGATTTCAAATCCTGAACCCTCTGAGTGCAATGCCTAATAAATCTGCTCGGATTGCCATGATAAAATTCCACAGATTGGGTGGCTTAAACAGCAGAATTTTACTTCTCACAGTTCTGGAGGCTGGAAAGTTCAAGATCAAGGTGATTTCATTCTGAGTTCTCTTCTCTTGGCTTGTATGTGGCTATCCTCTTGCTCTGTGCTCACATGGTCTTACCTTGGTGTGTATGCACAGAGAAAGGGAGAGAGATGTAACTGCCCAACAGGTTCACCTTGCCTGCTGCCTAGACAGAGCCGATTTATCAAGACAGGGGAATTGCAGCAGAGAAAGAATAATTCACACAGAGTCGGCTGCGTGGGAGATTGCAGTTTTATTATTGGAATCGGAGTTTTTAAAGATAATTTGGTGGATGGGGGCTCAGGAAGTAAGGACTGCTGAATAGTCAGGTTGAAGATGGAGTCATAGAGAGGGCTGAAGTCAAGTTTTCTTGCTATCTTCTGTTCCTGGGTGGGATTGCAGAACTGGTTGAGTCGGATTACTGGTCTGGGTGGTGTCAGCTGATCCATCAAGTGTAGGATCTGCAAAATTATCTGAAGCACTGATCTTGGGTTTTACAATCATGATGTTGTCCCCAGGAGCGATCTGGGGAGGTTCAGACTCTTGGAGCCTGAGACGGCATGATCCCCAGTCCGTAATTTCTAATCTTGTAGCTAATCTGTCAGTCCTACAAAAGCAGATTGGCCCCAAGACAAGATGGGGGTCTTTTCGGGAAAGGGCTATGATCAATTTCATTTCAGAGTCGAACTAAATTCCTTCCCTAGGTTAGTGTGGCTTAAGCCCAGGAATGAACAAGGACAGCTTAAAGTTTAGAAGCAAGACTGGGGTTGCTTAGATCTGAAATCTTTCATTGTCAGTTTCCTCAGTTATAATTTTTGCAAAGGCGGTTTCAGAGAGACACAGAGACAGCAAAAGAAACAGAGAGACAGGAAGGGAGAGCAAGTTTTCTTGTGTGCCTTCTTCTTTCTTTAAAATACGGGGTCTCTCTCTGTGGCCCAGGCTGGAGAGCAGTGGCATGACCATGGCTCACCGCAGCAGCCTACAACCCCTGGGCTCAAGCAATTCTTCCGCCTCAGCCTCCCAAGTAGCTGGGACTACAGGTGTGTGCCAATACATCCACTTTTTTCTTTTTTTTTTTGCGGGGGGAGAGAGATCAGATCTCATTCTGTTGTGCAGGCTGATCTTGAACTCCTGGGCTCAAGTGATCCTTCTGCTTTGACCTCCCAAAGTGCTGGAATTACAAGCGTGATTACAGAGCCGCCACACCCCACTGCCCAACCTTGTGTCTCTTCTTATAAGGGCACTACTCCCATTGGACCTACTTTCATGAACTCATCTAACCCTAATTACCTCCCAATGGCCCCATCTCCAAATATCTTCACATTTGGGGTTAGGGTTCCATACGTGAATTTTGGAGAAACACAAGCATTCAGTTCATGACAACACCCCAGTCCATTTCCTAGAAGTGTAACCTAAAGCAAGTTACCTAATCTCTCTGTGACTCAGTTTTCTCATCTGTAAAATGGGGATGATAGGCTGAGCGCAGTGGCTCACGCCTGTAATCCCAGCACTTTGGGAGGCCAAAGCGGACAGATCACGAGGTCAAGACATCAAGACCATCCTGGCCAACATGGTGAAACCCCGTCTCTACTAAAAAAAAAAAAAAAAAAAAAAAATTAGCTGGGCATGATGGCTTGTGCCTGTAGTCCCAGCTACTTGGGAGGCTGAGGCAAGAGCATTGCTTGAACCCGGGAAGCGGAGGTTGCAGTGAGCCGAGCTCACGCCACTGCACTCCAGCCTGGCGCCTAGCAACAGAGCAAGACTGTCTCAAAAAAAAAAAAATGGGCCGGGTGCGGTGGCTCACGTCTGTAATCCAAGCACTTTGGAGGCCAAGGCGGGCAGATCACCTGAGGTCGGGAGTTCAAGACCAGCCTGACCAACACAGTGAAACCCTGTCTTTATAAAAAAAAAGAAAAATAGGCCGGGCGCGGTGGCTCACACCTGTAATCCTAGCACTTTGGGAGGCCAAGATGGGTGGATCACTTGAGGTCAGGAGTTCAAGACCAGCCTGGCCATCATGGTGGAACCCCATCTTAAAATAAAAATAAATAAATAAATAAAAAGAAAAAGAAAAAAAATGGGGATGATAGTGGTACTAATGTCATGAATTAACAAACGAATTAATACCTATAAAACACTTAGAACAGACTGGGATAGCCTCCAAGATATAGAGTTCAATAATTCTTGCCTCCTGGTAATCAGGTCCTTGTGCAGTTGCCTTCCACGCTGTATCAGGGTTGGTCTGTGTGTCCAGTAGAATAGTGGAAATGATAGTATGTGACTTCTGGGGCTAGGTCATAAAATATATTACCACTTTCGTCTTGCTTTTTTGGATCACTGGCCCTGGGGGAAGCCAGTGCCATGTTATAAGGATGCTCAAGCAGCCCTATGGAGAGGTATGTATACTGAGGAACTGAGGCCCCCCACCAACTTGCCAACCATGAGTGTGCCATCTTGGTGGTGGATCCTCCAGCTCCAGTCAAGCATTCTGATAAACTCAACTGCAGCCCCAACCAATATCTTTTGTTTTGAGACAGAGTCTCACTGTGTTGCCCAGGCTGGAGTACAGTGGCACTACCACAGCTCACTTCAGTCTTGATCTCATGGGCTCAAGTGATCCTCTTACCTTAGCCTCCTGAGTAGCTAGGACTATGGGCACACATCACCATGCCTGGCTAATTTTTAAAGTTTTTTTGTAGAGATGAAGTCTCCCTATGCTGCCCAGGCTGTTCTCAAACTCCTGGATCAAGTAATCCTCCTGCCTTGGTCTCCCAAAGTGTTGGGATTACAGGCATGAGCTACCACGCCCAGCCCAGCCAACATCTTGACTGCAACCTCCTTAGAGACCAGATCCAGAACCACCCAACTTAGCTGCTCTTGAATCCTGACCCATAGGAACTGTATGAGATAATAAATGTTTATTATTGTGTTACGCTGCTACATTGTGGGATAAACTGTTATGCAACAACAGATGGTAGGCAACCCATGGGGTTACCCATAGTAACTGTTCGGTAAATGCTAACCCATGTTATTCCCAACTGTGATAATGTTAACAACGTTTGTTGAGTGTCTGCCGTGTGTCAGATGTGTGCTATGTGCATGTGCAAATGGACTCCCACTCTTGTGCCATCAGTTTTCAGCAAGGGGTGGAATGCTGGAGGAGGACAGTCACCAGGAACCCTTGACTCTCAGGACTAGAAATGCCCACTGACACCATTACTTTACCCATTTCTTGTTCGATAGATGAGGAAACTGACACACACAGGTCACATGACCTGCCCAACAGTGGAGAACTGCTGTGTGAAGCCTAAATGTGAACTCAAATCCATTTGTCCCAGGGCAGCCTCTTCGTTGCTCTGCACTCTTAGGGTTTTATATTTAGGATTTATCGCATTTCACAGTTTATATGTCGCACAGTTTATAAAGCACTTTCCACACGTCATTTTAGGATCATCCGTGCAGAGCTCCCTCCTGACCCTACTTGCCTTCATGTGCCCTGGGGCAGTCCCTTTCTCTAAAGACCACCCACTCCCTAGAGCCCTTATAGCTGTCCACATTACACCACATAATACCACATAATAAATAGGTATTAATTCATTTGTTAATTCATGACATTGATACCACTATCATCCCCATTTTACAGATGAGAAAACTGAGTCACAGAGAGATTAGGTAGCATTGTCTGGTCCTGGGGAGAGTGAGAGGAGGCCTGGGTGACTCCCAGCCTAGGCCATGAGTAAGTAGGTCCTGGGACACTCTGCTCCCCTTATGTGGCATGTAGGCCAGGCCCGGTGGACTTTGCCCTGGCACTGAGGGCACTGCTTTATGTCCCAGACCCCATGGACCTGCTTCTGCCAACTGCTCCGGCTTTAGCCACTGGATCAAATGACCCATCGGTTTGATCCTGTGATTTGGGATGATTCTTCAATGGAGATGACATCAAAGCATGTGATAGGGATTTAAAACCATAGGAGAAAAACAGTCCCTGTGCCACGCCCACTCTACTTCCTGAGGGTGCTCCAAGCAGAGGCTTGCGGGGACATCCAGAGCAAAGCGGGGCAGACTCCACGCTCCTAGGGAGGAAATGAGGGAGAACAGGTACACAGCCATGAAAAAAGATCTGCTGCATGATGTACCAGAGAAGCATTTCAACAAGCCTGAACTATGTGGACATGAAAGGGAGATGGACGGTGGTTTTGTCTCCAGCATCACCACCCCTTGGGCCTGTGTCATCACCGGAGCACTCCTCTGAAACTTGGCCACTGGGGACATGGAAGGACCATCCAGGATCATCTCCTGTTGTTGCTCCGTTTGGCAGATGAAGAAACTGAGCATGGGTGTGGTTTACTGGGCGTCACATTTCAGGTCTCCAGCAGAGATGGAGATGGAGCCCAGGTATCCGGGCCCTAGGCCAGGGTTTTCTCCTCTGAACCAAGAGGCATCAAAAAATCTCAGATCTCTGAAAAGTCCCCTTTCTAGTGACAATTTAAAAAAACCCATATGCTGGGTATGATGGCTCATGCCTGTAACCCCAGCACTTTGGGAGGCTGAGGCAGGTGGATCACCTGAGGTCAGGAGTTTGAGACCAGCCTGGCCACATGATGAAACCCCATCTCTACTAAATATACAACAAATTACCAGGCGTGGTGGTGGGCAGCTGTAATCTCATCTACTTGGAAGGCTGAGGCATGAGAATTGCTTGAATCTGGGAGGCAGAGGGTGCAGTGAGCTGATATCGTGCCACTGCACTCCAGCCTGGGTGACAGAGAACAAGACTCTTGTCTTCTTTTTTTTTTTTTTGAGATGGAGTCTTGCTCTGTTGCTCTATCTAAAAAAACAAAACAAAACAAACTTAATTTTTGTTTGTTAACATAATGGCTTGGTGATTATGTAACAAAAATCCTTATCAGTTAGGAATGCATATTGGAGTATTTATGGGTGAAATGACTTGATGTCTAACATTTGCTTTAAAATATTTTAGAAAAGGCTGGGCGCAGTGGCTCACGCCTGTAATCCCAGAATTTTGGGAGGCCAGGGTGGGTGGATCACCTGAGGTCAAGAGTTCAAGACCAGCCTGTCCAACGTGATGAAACTCCATCTCTACTAAAAGTAAAAAAAAAAAATTAGCTGGTCGTGGTAGTGAGTGGCTGTAATCCCAGTTACTTAGGAGGCTGAGGCAGGAGAATTGCTTAAACCCAGGAGGCAGAGGTTGCAGTGAGCCAAGATCACACCACTGCACTCCAGCCTGGACGACAGAATGAGATTCTGTCTCAAAAAAAAAATTTAGAAAAAAGAAGTGTGGGCCGGGCATGGTGGCTTACGCCTGTAATTACAGTACTTTGGGAGGCCAAGGTGGGCTGATCACTTGAGGTCAGGAGTTCAAGACCAGCTTGGCCAACACGGTGAAACCTCATCTCTACTAACAATACAAAAATTAGCCAGACATGGTGACGGACGCCTGTAATCTCAGCTACCTGGGAGGCTGAGGCATGAGAATCGCTTGAACTCAGGAGGCAGAGGTCGCAGTGAGCCGAGACCGCACCATTACACTCCAGCCTGAGCAATAAGAGTGAAACTCTGTCTCAAAAAAAAAAGAAAAAGAAAAAAGAAGTGTGTTGGAATATTGGGGCAATGTTGAACAAGTTAAGCTGGGTTTGATTACATGAGCTCATTATACTGTTCTCTCTAGTTTTGTGTGTTTGAAACTTTAATTCTTAAGGAATAAAAATAAATAAATGAGCTGGGCGTGGTGGCTCTCGTCTGTAATCCCAGGACTTTGGGAGGCTGAGGCAGGCGGATCACCTGAGGTTAGGAGTTTGAGACCAGCCTGACCAATATGGTGAAACCCCGTCTTGAAAATAAATAAATAAATAAATAAAGCGACTGGCAGAAAGGAAGCAGTAAATATAGTGGTTAAGAGCTCTGGGTCCAGACACACCACTGGTGTTCCATAATGGTCTCTTCATCTGACAGTACTGTAGTCTTCTAGTATGTTCTCATAACTGTAATGATGCTGGTTTATAACTTCCTGATTCTGATGCTGGCCTGCCACTCACTGCTGGGGGACCTTGGCTGTGTGACTTATCCTCACTGAGCCTCTGAAGCTCAACGCAAAACAGAGAAAATCATGATCCCTACTGTACCAAGTTATTTGGAGGACTGAACAGGAGGATGGATGGAAAGGACTTAGCGTAATGCCTGCACATCATAAGCGCTCAGTAAATGCTCCAGTGAGGGGAGCACAGGTTGAGGAATCAGGTTACCATGGATGTGAACCCCAGCTCAGCTCTGCCACTTGTGGCTGTGTGACTCCGGCCAAGCCAATTAACTCTCTGAGCCTCATTTCCTCCTGGGAAAAAACCCGAAGATCATAAAACCTCCCCTGTAGGACTGTGGTGAGGATTAAATGACATGTTTTGATGCCCGGCACAGCCCACGTGGGAATTTCCCTTCGTCACCCCCTGACTTTCAGCAGCACTGGCCTTGCCAGCGCCCCGGCTGGAGTCGATCCCACTGTCCATTTGCTTGACATCTGCCCCTGGACTGCCAAGTGCGGCTGGAGAAAGTCAACAGGGCCATGTGAACGGCTCCTCGCAAATGACACATCGGTGCTGGGAAACATCAGCGAGGCTCTTCTGCTCCCAGACGATCCTTCCATCTCTCTCCAGGGCACTTCCTCTTGTGTTCCACACTGGCCAGTTTAAATCTTTTCCACCACTCACTCATGCTCCCTGTTGCCTTAGCCTCCAGAAGTTGACCTCAATGTTCTCTTGATCAAGGTCATCAAATATGAGCACCCTTCTCTCCACCTCCGAACACCTCCATCCATTCCTCTCTTTCTATCCTTTCAACTCAAAGGTTGGAGCTTTCTTCTCCTTCCCAAGACTTTAGAATTTACTCCCTCATCCCCAGTTCAGCACTTTTTTTCCACTGGCTGCACCATCTCAGCCAAAAACAAAAACAAAAAAACCCAGAACTTCTTCAAGTATCTGGACCTTCTCCAAGTCTGACAGTGATGCAGCTGCTCCTTTATTTAATCATTCATTCACTTGTCCACTCATTTAAGAAACTTTTTATTTTTTTATTTTATTTATTTATTTTTTTTAAAGATGGGGTTTCACCATGATGGCCAGGCTGGTCTTGAACTCCTGACCTCAGGTGATCCACCCACCTCGGCCTCCCAAAGTGCTAGGATTACAGGCATGAGCCACCGCGCCCGGCCAAGAAACTTTTTTTTTTGAGACAGGGTCTTACTCTGTCACCCAGGCTGGAGTGCAGTGGTGTGATCACAGCTTGCTGCAGCCTCAACCTCCCAGGTTCAGGCAATCCTCCCACCTCAGCCTCCTGAGTAGTTGGGACTACAGATGAGCAACACTATGCCCAGCTCATTTTTTATTTTTTGTAGAGATGGGATCTCACTATGTTGCCCTGGCTGGTCTCAAACGAACTCCTGGGCTCAAGGTTTTCTGCCTTGGCCTCCCGAAGTGCTGAGCTACCATGCCCAGCCAAAAAACATTTGTTGAGTGCCTACTATGTGCCAGGCATTGGGGGTAGAGAGATGAATTGAGGCCATCTTTGCCCTCAGTGTCTTCAAAGTCCAGAGGGAGAGTCAGACTCACAAGCAGATGATGGTAATATGGCAAGTGAGATGCAAAGATGGACCACGGCTGACACAAAGATTAACTAGGTGCGTGATGGGAAGAAGAGGGAACCCTAAAATGACTCTCAGCTTCCTGGTTAGTGCAAATGGGTGGATGCTAGTGCTGTTCACTGACACATGAGATAAGAAAAATGGAAAGAGGAGCTAGGTGTCGGGGAAGATGCTGTGTTCTGGCTGGAGTATGATGAATCTGAGAAATTATTAGAACACCTCAGTAGAAATCTCCAACAAATCTTTAGCTCAGGGGAGAGAGAAGTCTGAACTAGAATTAGAGTTGAGAATCATCAGCATATGGGATCTGGAATCACGCATTTTTATGAGGTGCTTACTGCTTCAAGTAACAATAATTATACTATAATGGCATTTGTTATCGCACATCTTATGTAGTCAAGAGATGGGCAGTTCTGGGGTTGGATAAATTGGCAACACAATGATGGCATCTCTAACCCAGGTGCCTTCATGGTACCTCTATGCCATCCTCAGGGTGATGTGGTTATCCTCAGCCTTGTCCCTTTGTGGTTGCAAGATAGCTGCTCTACCCTCTCACAGCTCCATTCAAAGGTAAGGATGAAGCTTTCTTCTTGCACATTAACTCTTATCATGGAGGAAATCCTTTATCTTCAGCCAACAGACATGTCCTTGGGTTTCATTGCCCATAACTGCATCTTTAGGCCAAAGAGAATGGGATTATACAATAGACTTAAACCTTGTGTGACTCACCTCCGGTGGCAGTGGAGAGGTTCATCTTCCTGGCGCACAGTGCTGCCCAATGCCTGAGCTAAACTGAGGTCCTATGAGCAAGGAAGAAGAGGGGGCCTCTTTTCAGTCCTCAGCCTCTTCCAAACCTTGGCTGACCTGACAGTGTTGACTTGACCCAAACACAGTTCAGCAGGGTCTACATGAGGAGCTTGGGTTCCTGAGTCAAGCATATCTGGGTTCATGTCCTACAGCCACCTCGAGCTATCTGTGTGACTTCATACGAGTTATTTTACCTGAGTGCCTGAGTTTCCTCACCTGTGGAATGGGGATACTACAGGTCTTTTGTTATTGGCTGTTGAGATGGTGAAATGAAATAATGCATACAAAGCATTTAGCACAATGCATAGCACATAGAAGTGCTCAGCAAAACCTAAGTGCTCAGCAACATTTTAAGTGGACAACTCTCTCCCTGAAATCCTCTAGCCCTTTATTTTTAAGGCCTCCTCCTTTTTCTCTAACTCCTTCCTCTTCTTCTCCTCCCATTTCCTCTCTTCCAAGGTTTGCTTCTCTGTCCTATGTCTTGTCTCATGGCTCCAGTCATTCCTCTTTCCTGAAATTCTTCATACTCCTCCTGAGTATTCCATGGCTTCCTAGGCTCATCTTGGGGCCTGATGACACTGCCCCAGTGCCTTGGACCAGATGACCCCACAGTCCTTGCATGAGATGCTATCTTAAAAACAGCCACTGGAGGCTGGGCATGGTGGCTCACACCTGTAATCCCAGCACTTTGGGAGGCCAAGGCAGGCAGATTGCCTGAGGTCAGGAGTTTGAGACCTGCCTGGCTAACATGGTGAAAACCTGTCTCTATTAAAAATACAAAAATTAGCCAGGCATGGTGACACATACCTACTTAGGAGGCTGAGGCAGGAGACTTGCTTCAACCTGGGAGGTGGAGGTTGCAGTGAGCCAAGATCGTGCCACTGCATTCCAGTCTGGGCAACAGAGTGAAACTCCATCTTGAAAAAAACAAAAAAATTGCCACTGGAACTGCTCTACCTTGGCAGTTAGCTCAGTCAGTAGAGCATGAAACTCTTAATCTCAGGGTTGCGGGTTCGAGCCCCATGTTGGGTGCCAGATGTTGAGTACCAGCCCAACCCTGTATGAGGGTGCCCTGTGTCCTGGTAGTGACGAGGGAGTGAGAAAAGAAATAAGACAAAGATAAGAGTAGAAGTTCACAGCATGGGTCCAGGGGTCCAATGCACTCTCACATGGGGTGATCCACTTTGGTGTTGAGCTCTGGGCTCCACACGATTTTTATTGGGTGCATTATCTTGTTGATCTTGTGGACTGTGGGGAGGGGGGTTGAGAATGAAGATGGCCAGAGGAAGAGCATATGTTTGCAGCATTCAATAGCAAATGTGGTTCTTTTAAGAAATGCTAACTAAGGACACTGAGTTTTTACCACCCGCTGTCTATCCAGGTACAACTGCAAAAGAAGCACAGCAGATAAGGTGCCAAAAGGTCTGACCACACACAATGCATCAAGGGGTTTTTATCTCCCGAGCATTGCAAACACGGAGCAATCAAAATTACTCCGTATTTTGAGAAACTTGGCAGAGTCTGTGATGTTCTGGTGACACCTGCCCTGCAAGGCCTTCCTGCCACACAAGCTCCCATCTGCAAAGACCTTCCCGAGTCTTGTCAGCAGAGGTCACATTCCTTCCCAGAGTTCTTGCACAAGCCCTCTTTACGAGACCCTCACACAGACTCTATGTTGGGAAGAGATGTGGGACCAAAGCAGCTTTCCTGCCCTGCAACCATACTGCAGCATTCCGCAGTTTAAAGCGCTCTCAGATGGTCTTCACTATAGGCCTCCTGTTACCACTTGATCTCTGCTTGTATTTTACTGCACCACAGTTTGGAGTTTTCTTTTTTTTTTTTTTTTAAATGAAGACGGGGTTTCACCATGTTGATCAGGCTGGTCTTGAACTCCCAACCTCAGGTGATCCGCCCGCCTTGGCCTCCAAAGTGCTTGGACTACAAGCGTGAGCCACCACACCCGGCCCAGTTTGTAGTTTTCTTAATTCAGTATTTGATCCGTGGCACAAATCTCAGTGTATAAAAAGCAAAGCAAGCTTGTAATCATTTAAGTAACACAGGTCTGCCCCTGGTCATCTTTTCCTGCATGCCAACATGGAAGATATCCTAAAAACATGGAGAAAAGTTAAAATGTGTGCAGAGAGCTGAGGAAAGAGGAAAGCCTCTGGCTTTTTTTTTTTTTTTTTTTTTTTGAGACAAAGTCTTGCTCTGTCGCCCAGGCTGAAGTGCAATGGGGTGATCTCAGCTCATTGCAACCTCCGCCTTCCCAGTTCAGGCAATTCTTCTGCCTCAGCCTCCCAAGTAGCTGGGATTACAGGCATGTGCCACCACACCTGGCTAAGTTTTATATTTTTTTGGTCGAGATGGGGTTTTACCATGTTAGCTGGTCTTGAACTCCTGACCTCAGGTGATCCACCTGCCTCAGCCTCCCAAAGTGCTAGGATTACAGGGGTGAGCCACTGTGCCCAGTCACCTCTGGCTAACTTCTAAGTGTCCAGGCAGGGCTTTGTGGCACCGTATGAGGGTTTTTCCTTTCTATCTCCCGTCCTGGGGTGTGAGTTTCTCAGGGCAGGGAAACAGATCATTCATCCATCTGTCACGCTATAATGCATATTAGTTGCCTGATATACACTAGTACTCAGAAAAATGTCTGATGAATGAATAATATTCCTGGCTTTGCCACTTACTTTTTTTTTTTTTTTTTTTGAGGCAGAGTCTCGCTCTTATCACCCAGGCTGGAGTGCAGTGGCACAGGTGTGAGCCACTACGCCCAGCTGCCACTTACTTTCTAAATGACTTTGAATATAACCCTTTTCTTCTCCAGTCTCATTTCAAAATCTATAAGACAAGGGGACTGGACCGTGTTTCAAGGGAGCCCTTTCAGCACTAAGTGAAATAAGTAGCTGAGGGATGCAGGATGGGCTGGCTGTGGGAGGTCACCACCATCTCCAGCAAAATGTTGTGCTGAGGTCTGATGCAGAGGAATACAGAGAGAGGGGCTGCCTGACCCCTCCATCTAGGAGCTGCCCAGGACTCTAGAGGAGGGGATGGAACTGATTTAGGTCAATGAGGGGGCATTGGCTATTAACCCCTTGAATCCCAGTGGCTCACTTGCTGGGTCCCATCCCTGACCCACTAGCCTGGTGCCAGGGGGAGACCAATTTCTGGAGGAAGCTCTGGGTACCCAGTCTTCCCCTAAGCCTGCCTCTGAACAAGCTGTTCTTGTTTATGACCCCCGTCCCAGCAGAACAGTGATTGCTCATCCTTGCATGTGATTTAAGAGGGCCAGTCTTTCAGGCCTGGAGGAAACTCAAGCCCCACCAGCCGCTTGGCATCGGAATGCTCAGCTGGTCTGCTCCGGGGGCTCATGTGACCAAGATCCAGCTATAAATATCAGAGGGGCCTCAGACTAAGACAGAATTCGGGCACCAGGAGAAGGAAGCCAACAGGATCTGACACGGTGTTTCCTGACAAAGGCAAGACCCCCTCCCAGGTCTACTTAGAGCAAAGTCAGTAGAGGAGGCAGCTAGGCGCGGCTCTACTCCGACCCACAGAATGGATTATAAGTCGAGCCTGATCCAGGATGGGAACCCCATGGAGAACTTGGAGAAGCAGCTGATCTGCCCTATCTGCCTCGAGATGTTTACCAAGCCAGTGGTCATCTTGCCATGCCAGCACAACCTGTGCCGGAAGTGTGCCAACGACATCTTCCAGGTCAGTGCCGGGGGCAGCCTCATCCGGGGGCCCCAGGTGGCTGCTCAGCTTCCCTGTGATGAAACCCTTCTTCATGCTTAGCCTTCCAAGCGGGACGGGCTCTTTCACCTTGGAAGTGAACCCCTGCAGAGGCCTCTGGACAAGGCTGAGAGGGGCTGGGAGGCAGCTCTGGCCGTCGCAGTCCTTCTCCATGACGCATGTTTCCCCTCCCCACCCTGCCCATGGCTCCTCCACCCGTACCCTGAGCACTGCTGTTGACTCTCCAATCAAGAGTCAAATGCCTCAAGTGATAAGCGGGGGAGGCAGGGGACAGGAGAGAGAAACCAGACCCTTGGGGCTGGAGCCAGCTCCTGGTGGCAAGCGGCCCAGAGCTTTGGGAGGAGGGTGTCGAGGAGGCAGTGAGCAGTAGAGGCTTCTTTCTTTTCGAGGCTGTTCCCTACAATACAGGAGCAGAACGGGCTTTAACTCCCCGAGAAAGGAAGGGGGCAGGTGTCCTGGCTAGGAGGCAGGATGCGCGGTTCCCCAGGGGCACTTTACAAAACGTTCTTTCACGATTTTATCTTTAAAGTAGCAGCCCTAGGAGCTTGCTGTAATTGTAATACCCGTGTCATAAGTGGACAAACTGAGGCTTAGAGAGATAAGGTTGCTTGCCCAAAATCACTCGGAGAATAAATGTGACTTTAACCCAGGTCTGCTGCCTCCCCATCCTGACAATTGCTCAGCTGCTTCTCAGGCGCTCCATGTGTGAGGACTGGTTCTCACCACAGCTTGCCGAGCTCCAGGTCCTCAGGTTTGACCGGAGTGGTTGAGACAGACAGAGGAAAGGGTAAAAGGAGATTAGAAAGGGGAAGGGCTGAGGAGGGAGCCCAGGCCTCACCTTGACCTTTGCCACCTGCAGGCGTCAAATCCCTACTGGACCAGCCGGGGCAGCTCAGTGTCCATGTCTGGAGGCCGTTTCCGCTGCCCCACCTGCCGCCACGAGGTGATCATGGATCGTCACGGAGTGTACGGCCTGCAGAGGAACCTGCTGGTGGAGAACATCATCGACATCTACAAACAGGAGTGCTCCAGGTGGGTTCTCATGCCTGCTGGGGGCCCATCCTCCTTCCCAGCCATGCTGTGCCCGGCTCCCCCAAGCTCCTTCCCCCTCCTTCATCTGCTCAGGATCCAGGCCCCTAGCTGGACTAGCTACACAAGCCAGTTCAGAGACAGGATTGGAGACCCATACACCCCAACCCAGCTCTCACATCACTCAGTGGATGGGAAGGGACCCAGACATTAGGCTGCCCTTCCAGGAGAGACTGAGACAGAGACTCGGGGAAAGATGAGATGTAAGAGGGAGAGAAAGGCCCTGGGGCCAGCTAGTGGCTCTGGTCAGCAGAGAAAGCACCCAGTGAGAAACAGCCAGGTTGTCCATAAGGATAGCAATGACTACTCTCCCATGTGCCAGGAGGAACAGCTCCAGGCACTGGGAATGCTTCATCTTAGTACCTCCCAATAAGTCTATAGATCAGGCATGACTTTATTATCCTCATTTCACAGATGAGGAAATTGAGGCTAAAAAGGTGAAGTCAATTAGCTAAGGTTTCCCACCTGGGAAGTGAAAGAGCCGGGAGTTGACCCAGTCAATCTAGCTCTGAGTCTCCCTGTAATAAAATAGCAACTCATTCACAGGCAAACTGTGTGAGAGGTGGAAGTTGTACCGTGTTGGCCTCAAACTGGGGAGAGAGGGCCAGGCTTGGTGGCTCACGCCCGTAATCCCAACACTCTGGGAGGCCAAGGTGGAATGATGGTTTGAGGCCAGGAGTTCAAGACCAGTCAGGGCAACATAATGAGATCCTGTTTCTACAAAAATTAAAAACTAGCTGAGTGCGGTGGGGCATGCCTGTAGTCCCAGCTACTAGGGAGAATTGTTGAGCCAGGGAGGTCAAGGCTGCAGAGCCATGATCGTGCTATTGCACTCCAGCCTGGGTGACAGAGTGAGACTATGCCTCAAAGCAAACAGACGAACAAACTGGGGAGAGACACAGCTACAGGAAAGATCTTTACAAATCAGGACATGCTGGTAAGACTCCAGGAGTGCTGACTTCACAGCCTTTATGGTCCAAAACCTTCACCAAGCATCTGCCTGCAGGCAGTGCCCAGTCCAAGGGAAGGTGACAAACCAGGTCTCAGGTGAAAAAACCCTGGCCTGGGGAGCTGTGCTTGCAAGTCAGCCTCTGTGACTAATGTACTGTACGATCTTGGGTGAGCCTCTGGAGCTTCATTTCCTCTGTCTGCAAATAGAAACAGACAGTAAGATCTGTTATTGTGGCGGTCAAATAAGATATTAATGGAAAAATGTTAATATATCAACTATGTATTGGGTACCTACTATGTGCAGGCACCGTACTAAGGACTTCCAGGCATTTTCCCCAACTATTTCTCATAGTAACCCTGGAAGGCATTCCCATCTCCATTTTACCATGAGGAAATGGGAGCTCAGAGACTATCAGAGATTTGTCCAAGGCCACACAGCTAGCAAGTGGTAGAGCTAAGAGAGAGAGGGTGTGAGAATTTTTTTTTTTTTTTTTTTTTTTGAGGCTGAGTCTTGCCTTGTCGCCCAGGTTAGAGGGCAGTGGTGTGATCTTGATCTTGGTTCACTGCGACCTCCACCTCCCAGGTTCAAGCGATTCTCCTGCCTCAGCCTCCCAAGTAGCTGGGACTACAGGCGCGTGCCAACATGCCCAGCTAATTTTTGTATTTTTAGTAGAGACAGGGTTTCACCATGTTGGCCAGGATGGTCTCAAATTCCTCACCTCAGGTGATCCACCCGCCTCTGCCTCCCAAAGTGCTGGGATTACAGATGTGCATCACCACACCCAGCTAATTTTTGTATATTTAGTAGAGACGGGGTTTCACCATGTTGGCCAGGCTGGTCTTGAACTTCTGACCTCAGGTGATCTGCCCACCTCAGCCTCCCAAAGTGCTGGGATTACAGGCGTGAGCCACCGCACCTGGCAGGTCAGTGAATATTCTTTTTTTTTTTTAATTTACCCAATGCCACCCACTCAAATATTCTTAACTGCTGCGCTAGATTGCCTCTCATGTTGCTACAACTCAACACTACAAAATGCAAACATATTGTTGATCATTACAGAAATAATAAAGTCAATTCCGCATCAATGTTAGCCTACCCAGTGCCAACCTATGAAGAGCATGTTGTATGTGAACCTCTGTGGCCTTTCCGCATAGTTGAATGACAATGACAGCTGCCTTCTACTGAGGGTCCGCTCTGTGCCAGGCACTCCACATTCATTACAGACAACTTCTACCATGACTACTGTAGTTCTGGGAGGAAACCCAGGGAAGAGAGGTGAAATCACTTGTCCAAAATCACAAAAATGAATGTGGAAGAACAATCTGGATATGAACCCTGATGCCAAAGTCTGAACTTGGGAGGGTGGGGATCTGGGAGGGCTGTGGGAACAGGAACCAGACCCTCAGGCTCTTGCCTCACCTCTGCACTCCCTGCCATCCTTTCATCAGGGGATGGAAGCAGGTGGCAAAGGGAGACCCCTGCCAACATAGGGAATATGGGATAAAAGATGCAAAAAGACAAGCCTGGAAAGGGGCTTAAGAACTTGAGAGGACAATAAAGCCCAGGGTGTGATCAGTCACATAAGCTGTTTGGAGGTGAGGCACTGACACTGTTGGGGACAGTCACCATTTGACATTTGCAAGGTGCCTGTTCTGTTAGGGGCTGGGAATCAGAGGTGCTGTTGGCTCTCAATGAGTGTATAGTCTAGCTGGGGATGGAAGACTCAAAGAATCGAATCTACACCAGGCATGGTGCTATGCACCAGTTGCAGCTACTGGGGAGGCTGAGGCAGGAGGATTGCTCAGCCTAGGAGTTCAAGGCTGCAGTGTGTCTGTGAATCGCTGCTGCACTCCAGCCTGGACAATATGGTGAGACCTTGTCTCAAAAACAAAAAACAAAAAAAGGCTGGGTGCAGTGGATTATGCCTGTAATCCCAATACTTTGGGAGGCTGAGTGGGACAGGCTGAGGTGGCAAAGTGCTGGGATTACAGGCATGAGCCACCGTGCCCAGCCATGGAGAGTCTTAAGAAATTCAAGATGGTGAACTGACTCCTATGCTAGTTATTGATTTCTTCTTCTTCTTCTTCTTCTTCTTCTTCTTCTTCTTCTTCTTCTTCTTCTTTTTTGTGAGATGGAGTTTCGCTCTTGTTGCCCAGGATGGAATGCAATGGCACAATCTCGGTTCACTGCAACCTCTGCCTCCCCAGATCAAATGATTCTCCTGCCTCAGCCTCCCAAGTAGCTGGGATTACAGGTGCATGCCACCACACCCGGCTAATTTTTGTATTTTTAGTAGAGACAGGGTTTTATCATATTGGTCAGGCTGGTCTAGAACTCCTGACCTCGGGTGATCCACCCACCTCGGGTGATCCACCCACCTTGGGCGATCCACCCACCTCGGGCTCCCAAAGTGCTGGGATTCAGGTGTGAGCCACCGCACCCGGCCTTACTGATTTATTCTTTCTACCTTTTTTTTAAATTTTATTTTTATTATTTATTTATTTATTTATTTTATTTTTTATTTTTTGAAAAAGACGGGGTTTCACCATGTTGGTCAGGCTGGTCTTGAACTCCCGACCTCAGGTGATCTGCTCGCCTTGGCCTCCAAAGTGCTTGGATTACAGGCGTGAGCCACCACACCTGGCCTCTTTCTACCTTTGTTTAATTACCACCTCCTCTATGCAGGCACTGTACAGTGTGGGCTCAGGGGGTGAAGAAAACAGGCAAGTTTCCCTGCCTTGATGGAGGTTACAGTCTAGTGGATTAAATATAGAATTAAATGAGGCCATCAGTATAAATTTCTTAGCTCAGAGCCCAGTCTGAAGTAACCAAAGCTATGGTGACTATAATTAGAGCAACTGAACTCTAGCCTCCTCTGCCCTTACTTGCTCCATGACCTTGGACAAGTCAATTCACTTTTTCTGGAGCCCAGTTTCCTCTTCTCTAAAATGTCTCCAGGTCTGACTCTCTGGAATTCTATGGCCCTTTCTGTGTCCTTTGCACTGGCAGAGCCTCAGGCTAACTCCATCTTAGGATGTGGGGACAGATTTGGTGTCATTGGCTTCCCAAGTCCTTGGTCCACAGAGGATAAAAAGATTTTAGGGCAGCCAACCATTGAGAGCCCAGGGCATAAATCTGGCAATATACAGACACACCGCAGCCTTGAACTCCTGGGCTGAGGAATCCTCCTGCCTCAGCCTCCCCAGTTGCTGCAACTCGTGCAGTGGAGCTGGGGAGGAGACCGGGACGCAGGACCCCCATGACTTGAGACTGTTCCCCACTGCAGTCGGCCGCTGCAGAAGGGCAGTCACCCCATGTGCAAGGAGCACGAAGATGAGAAAATCAACATCTACTGTCTCACGTGTGAGGTGCCCACCTGCTCCATGTGCAAGGTGTTTGGGGTCCACAAGGCCTGCGAGGTGGCCCCACTGCAGAGTGTCTTCCAGGGACAAAAGGTACTGGCTCCAGCCACTTTTACCCCCACCCTGGGCCTGCTGGGCACGGTCTGATGATTCAGGAGGCAGATTTGATCCCTGTAGATCGGCTGATCTGGCCTTTTAGGAATAGTCCCTCTGGAGGGACTTCCCAGGCCACAGGGACAGCAGCCCTGGCCTTCCTGGGGGAGGCAGCTGAGCTCATGGTTATACTTAGAGCCACTCAAGAGCACCTGGGTGTGGCCACAAGGGAGTGGTCAGAAGCCCTGGCCAGCCCACCGGGGTCCTCTCGGGCCACTGCTTCTCCATCCCCCAGATACTCTTCCTATGCCTCTCATATCTTCTCCTAGACTTCATATTTCCCTGCAGCAGCAGGCAGCTTAGAGCCCTCTTCCTGGGCCCCTGGGCCTGTGGGGACCGCCGCACTGTCCGTGCAGTCAGCCACAGCCCCTTTTCCATGCTCTCTTTTCCCCACTTCCCACTCTTCCCTTGGTCTGTCTCTCCTAGAAGTCTCCAACTCTATTTCTTTTCTTTGTCCCTTCTTTCTTGGTAACAAGCCCCTTCTCTGCCAGTTTCTTGCTGTGTGTTCTGGGCAGCTGAAGTCTTGCCTGCTCTTGGCCTCATCTGTAAAATAAGGGATGCAGTATCTTTCTAACATCCTCTGCTCTGGAGCTGAGCTGTACCCGAAAGAGGGGCCAGATCCCTACTGGAGGCTCTTTCTAGCAGAGAGGGGAGGAAGGGAGCCATGTTGCTGCCTTGCACCAGTGGGTAGTCCCTGAGGCTATTTGTATTTCTCCTCTCCTGACCCCCACACCTCCATCTAGATTGAGCTGAATAATTGTATCTCCATGTTGGTGGCGGGGAATGACCGCGTGCAGACCATCATCACTCAGCTGGAGGAGTCCCGTCGAGTGACCAAGGTGAGGGGACAGAATAGCCCTGCCTGGGAGTTCCAGCACAGGCTGTTCTCTGGGGAAGGCTCACCCATGGGTTGTGGCTAAAGGTTGAGGCCTGGAGCCTGGGGTGGCCAAGCAGGGATGGCAGGGGAGAAACTAATCCATCATCCACTCTCTCAGCAAATGCTTCTTTTTTTTTTTTTTAAATATAAGACGGGGTTTCACCATGTTAGTCAGGCTGGTCTTGAACTCCCGACCTCAGGTGATCTGCCCGCCTTGGCCTCCAGAGTGCTTGGATTACAGGCATGAGCCACCATGCCCAGCCAGCAAATGCTTCTTAAGCACAGCTGTGTGTCTGGCCCCACGCGAGATGGGGGGATGGAGGAATGAACGAGACAGATGTGGTCCCTGACCTCAGGGAGTGTCCCACCAATCATTCTCAGTATGTGTTCGACACAAATCACTTTCAGAGCACAGTTCTTCAGTGTGCTATAGACCAACACTTCCCAAACTTTAAAGTGCAAGAAAATCACCCTGGGATCCTGCTGAAATTCAGAGTCAGTTTGGAATGAGGCATAAGAGCTGCATTTCTAGCCAGTTCCCAGGATTTGTCCAAGCTGCTGGGTCCATGGACCACACTTTGAGTAGTTAGACTATTGAGGGCAGAAAGAAACTTTTCTATCCCTGAAAAAAGCTTCCACGATTTTCCATGTTCACTTGGGATAGGGACCTGGAGAGGAGACGAAGGAAAGGGGTCATGATAATTGCTAGTGGATGAAGAGTCGGGCGAAGGGTAGGAAGGAGGGGAACATTGTGATCACCCACAAGAGGCTCCCAGTCTGATGAGATGCTATTGTCACACCCACTTTACAGAAAAGAACTAAGATGTAACATCTGTGACAGAGATGAGGGAGCTTCCGTTGAGAAGGGTGCTAGGAAAGGAGCTGTTTTTCCACCTCTCTTAGGAACAAATGATGCAGAGCTTCCCGAATCCAGTCTTGGTCCTAAAAGGGAGGGAAGAGTGTGACCTGGGACATACAGGAGGCCCAGGAAACTGAATGGAAGCAAATACGTTAATTTGCTGAAGGTCACACAGCTAAAAGGGAAACACAGCTAAAAGGCAACAGAAAGCCGGGCGCGGTGGCTCACACCTGTAATCCGAGCACTTTGGGAGGCCAAGGCAGGTGCAACATGAGGTCAGGAGATCGAGACCAGCCTGGCTAACACAGTGAAACCCCGTGTCTACCAAAAATACAAAAAATTAGCTGGCTGTGGTGACGTGCACCTGTAATCCCAGCTACTCAGGAGGCTGAGGCAGGAGAATTGCTTGAACCTGGGAGGCGGAGGTTGCAGTGAGCTGAGATTGAGCCACTGCACTCAGCCTGGGTGACAGAGCAAGAATCCATCTCAAAAAAAAAAAGGCAACAGAGGAAGAGAGGGCAGATCCCAGATTGCTGACTGTTGCATTGGTCTGAGAGGTGATGCTCCAATGACCAGCTGAGGTTGCGGGACAGGGGGAGAGTGCAGGAGCAAGGAAGAACACGTTATGTCATGTGACTCTAGAGCCTATTTTGGAAGAAGGGGCTAGCTGTTATTCAAGGCTTCAGCCTCCAAATATCACTGGTGTACTAAGTAGCTGTGAGGCCAGATGAGTGTTTTCTTCTTGTTAAGCCTTTGTTTCATCTGTAACGTGGGGATGTATGTAGTGAGATCTCCTCTAGCTTTCAAAATTGCTTGCTACTGTCCCAGGAAGGGAGTGTAGGGGGCAGGGAGTAAGGACCCTACAGAATGTGACTGTAAGACTTCTGTCTTCAGGAGAACAGTCACCAGGTAAAGGAAGAGCTGAGCCAGAAGTTTGACACACTGTACGCCATCCTGGATGAGAAGAAAAGTGAGTTGCTGCAGCGGATCACGCAGGAGCAGGAAGAAAAGCTTAGCTTCATCGAGTCCCTCATCCAGCAGTACCAGGAGCAGCTCGACAAGTCCACAAAGCTGGTGGAGACTGCCATCCAGTCCCTGGACGAGCCTGGGGGAGCCACCTTCCTCTTGGTGAGCAGGACTAGAAGGGTCTGGGTGGGGTCAGTTCAACTCTACAGCTCTAAGGTTCCAGTTAGGCTTCTCTACTGACAACCCATGGGCCTTTGGAAAAGTCATTTAAACCTCTGTGAGCCTCAGTTTTCTCATCTGTCAAATGGGCATGTAACACCCTCTACCTTCCTCTTACTGATTTTAGAATGATCAGAGGATGTTTATGAAATGACTTTGCAAGCTGCAAAATAGTGTCCCATCTACAGATTATTAATTGAGCCCCTACTGTAGGCCAGGCACTGAGTAGAAGACAAGGAGATAAACCAGACACAGCCCTGCCCTCAAAGAGCTTGTTGAGGAGGACAGAAAAGTCTTAGTTATAAGACTTCGCAGTTCAGGCTGGGTGCAATGGCTCACACCTGTAATCCCAGCACTTTGGGAGGCCGAGGTGGGTAGATCACCTGAGGTTTGGAGTTCGAGACCAGCCTGACCAATATGGTGAAACCCCATCTTTAAAAAAAATAAAAGACGTCACAGTTCAGTTCATAAACATTTTCTAAGCTTCTACTGTGGGCCAGGCTTTGTGCTAGACATTAGGTATGAAAAGGTGGTTAGGATTGGGGAGTTCAGGGTTTTGGAGTGTTTGGATGGATACCCCCAGAGTCTAAGCTTCCTGCCAAGACAATGGGAGGGTCCTAGGGTGATGACCAAGACCTGTGCAGACCATGGACAGAGGGAAAAGTTCCAAATTCTGCTCAGTTTGGGGTGGGGAGCAGGTCACAACTTGGCTAGGGAATGGCACCAAATGTCCAACTACAACACCCAGTCACTGGTTTTGCTGATTTCCTGGAGTTACTGTGGTCCTAACCCTTTGTTCTCTCTCCCCCTGCAGACTGCCAAGCAACTCATCAAAAGGTCAGTGTCTCCCCAGAGGCTATGATCTAAGCCCCCAGTTCCCAACAGGGCCTCTGTCCAGGAAGCCTGGTCCTGGGCATTAGGTCTGCTGAAGGGTCTCACTCCAGGCTGGCTTCCCTGACCTTCTGCATCCCTGACTTTTTGGACCACTGATTGTGCTTGAGATTTGAGAGGAGATACTCCATCCCTCCAGGGGAGCCTCTGGGTGGAAGGCCTGGGCGTGAGCAAGGCATGTGCCCTCTCCTCCCTGCACTGAGCCCCAGAGATCTCACCCAGCCTCTCTCTCTGTCTCCCTCACAGCATTGTGGAAGCTTCCAAGGGCTGCCAGCTGGGGAAGACAGAGCAGGGCTTTGAGAACATGGACTGCTTTACTTTGGATTTAGAGTACATAGCAGACGCCCTGAGAGCCATCGACTTTGGGACAGGTAAACGAGGTGGTGGTGCCACTTGTCTATTTGCCTTCCTGACCCCTGGGAACCAGCATCTCTTCCACTGAGCCCCATGGGGAGGCAGATACACTAATAAACATCCCCAGATATCAATCAAATTCATATAGCCAACCTCTGGCTGGCTTTGGTGGCTCACGCCTGTAATCCCAGCATTTTGGGAAGCCAAGGCAGGTGGATCACTTGAGGTCAGGAGTTCACCTGGCCAACATGGTGAAATCTCGTCTCTACTAAAAATACAAAAATTAGCCGGACATGGTGGCACGTGCCTGTAATTCCAGCTACTCAGGAAACTGAGGCAGGAGAATCGCTTGAATCCAGGAGGTAGGGGTTGCAGTGAGCCAAGATAGTGCCACTGCACTCCAGCCTGGGCAACAGAGCCAGACTCCATCTCAAAAAAAAAAAAAATTCATATAGCCAACTTCTAGATGAGCCCAGAGCCTAGCACAGTGGCCTGGTGCCAAATTTCTGTTCCATAAATTACATATGGATCCATGGCAGGGAGGCCTCTTGGGGCAGTAGAAATAACGTGGCCTCTGGAATCAGACAGTCCTGAGTTTAAATCCTGGTTCTGCCCTTTGTTTATTATCTGTGTGACCTTTGGCAGGCCCCCTTCTGCCTGAGTTTTATTTTCTAATTTTAAAAATCAGGTTAGAAACAAGCCCTCCAATAATGACCAACTCATGGTGCTGTTGCAAAAAAATCAGGTATTGATGCAGAAAGGTCCTATAGAGTACTAGAGATGTACTAGTTATTACCAAAAGGTAATCTTAGCTTCAGCTTCTTAATGCTGTAATCTATGATACTCAGGTACCTTAATTTATCAACATTACATCCTCGTTTCTGTTTATAATTATCTCCCATAGAGTGCCTATAATAATTGTAACAATGTAGGCCAGGCACAGTGGCTCAAGCCTGTAATCCCAGCATTTTGGAAGGTTGAGGCAGGTGGATCACGAGGTTAAGAGAATTGAGACCATCCTAGCCAACATGGTAAAACCCTGTCTCTATGAAAAATACAAACAAAATTAGCAGGAGGCTGGGTGCGGTGGCTCACGCCTGTAATCTCAGCACTTTGGGAGGCCGAGGCGGGTGGATCATCTGAGGTCTGGAGTTCAAGACCAGCTTGGCCAACCTGGTGAAACCCCATCTCTACTAAAAATACAAAAAAAAATTAGCCAGGTGTGGTGGCAGGCACCTGTAATCCCAGCTACTCGCGAGGCTGAGGCAGGAGAATTGCTTGAACCCGGGAGGCGGAGGCTGCAGTAAGCCAAGATGGCGCCATTGGACTCCAGCCTGGGCGACAAGAAGGAAAGTCCGTCTCAAAAAAAAAAATTAGCTGGGCATGGTGGTTCATGCCTGTAATCCCAGCTACTCAGGAGGCTAAGGCAGGAGAGTCACTTGAACCAGTGAGGCAGAGGTTGCAGTGAGCTGAGATCACGCCACTGCACTCCAGCCTGGTGATAGAGTGAGACTCGGTCTCAAAAATAATAAAATAAAATAATTGTAACAATGCAACCATAACATTAATAAGGGTGAAAATAACAAGGGAAATGAAGAAGCTGAATGGAAGCAAATATGTTAATTTGCTGAAGGTCACACAGCTCAAGGGGAAACACAGCTCAAAGGCAACAGAGAAAGAGGGCAGATCCCACATTGCTGGCCATTGTGTTGGTCTGAGAGGTGGTGCTCCAATGACCAGCTGAGGTTGGGGGACAGGGGGAGGGTGCAGGAATAAGGAAGAAGTGTAAATGGGCTGGTGTGAGAAAGAGAAGAGCTTCTCGGCACCTTGTGTGTCGCTCTCCTGCAAACCCTCGGTATCTGGTGCTAAGCCTGTTTTCAGAGCCTCAGATAGACCCTGTTCATAGGTAAGGACAAAATACATCCCAAAGCAGAGACACCAAAGGACTTGGGGACATCCACTGTAGATGAGCTACTCCACTGTCAGCTTCCCTAAGCTAAGATATTCAGGAGTGAGTCATATGGTATGAACATAACATTGTGAAGTCCTGTACTGGCCTTCATAATCTCCCTGAGCCTCAGTTTCCCCACAAGTAAAATGAGGAGAGTACCAATTACTGAACATTCTGTATGTCCCAGGCACTAAGCTCTTAACATAAGTTTTATCATTTAACACACCTTTATGGGATAGGTTCTGTTATCATCTCTATTTCATAGCTGAGGGAACTTAAATCTCAGAGAGGGTAAGCCACTTGTTCAAGGCCACACAGCTAGGAAGTAACCCATGCAGATTCTACTGAGAGCCATTTGGCTTGCAAAACTCTAGTAAGGATTTTATAAGATGGTGCAGATTTAACAATTAGCACACTACTTGGCACATGTAAGTACTCAGAAACTGCTGTTAGGAGTAGTCGTTGTGATAATGATTAAAAAACAAAACTCCCTGGGTTATGCTCTGATCCTAGTTACTTGGCTAGAAGTTTGGTTGTCATTTTGGAGATACTCTTTTTTTTTTTTTTTTTTTTTTGAGACAGTGTTTCGTTCTTGTCACCCAGGCTGGAGTGCAATGGCGTGATCTCCGCTCACTGCAACCTCCGCCTCCCGGGTTCAAGTGATTCTCCTGCCTCAGCCTCCCAAGTAGCTGGGATTACAGGCACACGCCAAGATGCCCAGCTAATTTTTTGTATTTTTAGTAGAGACAGGGTTTAGCCATGTTGGCCAGGCTGGACTCAAACTCCTGACCTCAGGTGATCTGCCCGCCTCAGCCTCCCAAAGTGCTGGGATTACAGGTGTGAGCAACCAATCCCAGCCTGGAGATACTCTTGACAAATGTCCTGTCTCTGTGGTGTCCCCTTCAGGGCTCCAAAAGATTAAGGAGGTGGCTCGGGGGAGAAGTGGAGAAGGGAGATGTTCGCTGTTAAAGCTTGCCGATGACATCTCAGGATGAAAAAATGGGGACATGAGTTGCAGTGCAGTCACTGTCCCTCTGGTGCTCAGCTTCAGGGAGCAGAGGTGGCTCCAGAAGTGCTCCCCCGGCCTGTCCACCACTCTGCAGGCTAAGGAAGGAGGAAAACAGGACAGGGGGTGCTGAACAAGCAGATCTCATAGGCTGAGCAGCTTCCTCAGGACAAGGACTCTGATCCCTGAGAATGGAGGAGGTGTTTCTCTCTGCCTACCTGAGAAATGTGCAGAAGCGGAGAGTGTGCCTCCTCAGACTCCCCTCTCTGGTCACAGGCAGAGCAGTGATAGAAACTGCTGTTGCTGGTGCAGGGAAGTGTCTTGAGCCCGGCTCCCTGGAACAGAGTGCAGGGGATTGCAGGAGCAGGGCCTCTGTGCAATGTGGGTCTAGCAAGCCCATCACCTCCCAGGCCACTGCCGTCTCTGTGTGGCCATTTGACCTTGACTGGGCACAGGAAGGGGTTTAGACAGTGCTCTCTCCTGCCGGGTTCCTCTTCAAGTAGCTCCTCAAGAAACTAGGCCCCTCCTAACACAAGTGTTCTTTGTCACAGATGAAGAAGAGGAGGAGTTCATTGAAGAAGATCAGGAAGAGGAAGAGTCCACAGAAGGGAAGGAAGAAGGTAAGAAATTCATCTACCTCCATTGCTTCATTCCTTCACTCATTCCACAACACGAGATGCCTACTATGTGCAAAGCGCTGTGTTAGACATTGGGAATGATACTGAGCCCTGTCCTCCAGCATGTGCTTTAAACCTATTGAAGGTAATGTCCTGTTCTCCTTACCTTTAGAGAGGAAAAAACCCCAAACTATTCATAGTAAAATGCTCCCATTTCACATCTAAATGATCTTAGATGGAAAGCAATACAGCACAGCAGAAGGAAAAGATAGGGGCTCATGAGCTAGGCTGGGCCCATTGAGGTGTTTTGTTTGGCCAGCACTGTGTTTAAATTAAAAAATATATATATTACTTGCTGGCCAGGAACAGTGGCTCACGCCTGTAATTCCAGCACTTTGGGAGGCCAAGACCAGCCTGGCCAACATGATAAAACTCCATTTCTACAAAAAATACAAAAAATTAGTTGGATTTGCTGGTGGGCACCTATAGTAGCAGCTACTCAGGAGGCTGAGGCAGGAGAATCCCTTGAACCCAGGAGGTGGAGGTTGCAATGAGCTGAGATTGTGCCACTGCACTCCAGCCTGGGTGAGAGAGTGAGATTATGTCTCAATTAAAAAAATTACTTGCTGGCTGGGTGTGGCGGCACATGCCTATAATCCCAGCACTTTGGGAGGCTAAGGCAGGAGGATCGCTTGAGGCCAGGAGTTTGGGACCAGCCTGGTTAACACAGCAAGACCTCATCTTTATAAAAAAAAATTTTTTATTAGCCAGACGTGGTGGGTGCATACTTGTAGTCCTAGCTACTTGGAAGGCTGAAGCTGGAGGATCGCTTAAGCCCAGAAGGTTGAGGCTGCAGTGAGCTATGATTGCGCCACTGCCCTCCAGCCTGGGCAACAGAGAAGGACACTACATTGTCTCTTAAAAAAAAAATGAATTGCTAACATTTTTTAAATTAGGGTTTGTTTGTTTGTTTGTATGTTTGTTTGAGATGGAGTCTCACTCTGTCACCCAGGCTTGAGTGCAGTAGTATGATCTCGGCACACTGCAACCTCCACTGCCCAGGTTCAAGCAATTCTTCTGTCTCAGCCTCCCAAGTAGCTGGGATTACACGTGCGTGCCACCACGCCCAATTAATTTTTTGTATTTTTAGTAGAGACAGGGTTTCACCATGTTGGCCAGGATGGTCTCAATCTCCTGACCTCATGATCCACCCGCCTTGGCCTCCCAAAGTGCTGAGATTACAAGTGTGAGCCACCATACCCAGCCTTTTTTTAAGGGTTAAGAAAAGGGAGATTTCAACTAAGAATCTGCATTTTCACCTACTTGTGAAAGTTTAGAAAAAGCAAACAATGCTGGACTTGAACTTCCCTGTAGTCCCAGAACGCTGCTCTGGGCAGTGACGCTCCCGTTTAAAGGGTACATACCAGCCAGGTGCGGTGGCTCACACTTGTAATCCTAGTACTTTGGGAGGCTGAGGCGGGTGGATCACCTAAGGTCAGGAGGTTGACACCAGCCTGGCCAACATGGAGAAATCCCATCTCTACTAAAAATACAAAAATTAGCCAAGCATGTTGGCGGGCCTATAATCCCAGCTACTTGAGAGGCTGAGGCAGGAGAATCGCTTGAGCTCCAGCGGGGCGGAGGTTGCAGTGAGCCGAGTTCATGCCACTTCACTCTAGCCACTCCAGCCTGGGCAAAAGAGCAAAACTCCATCTCAAAAAAAGATTAAAAAATGAGACATGCCCTTGCCAGTTTGTCCGGCCCACCACTGTCAAGCCCGCTTACTTCATTCATTCATGTTATCTGCTGGCTCCCTGTAGGCATCTGAGTTCACTAGCCTGGCAGAGTTTGATTGAGGCTGGGTTCTGAATCACAACAGCTCACAGTTTCTCTGAGTCTTGGGCTACTCATCTGTGTATGGGGGCATAACAGTACTGACGTCAAAAGGTTATAGTGGGGAGTAAATAAGACAATCATTTAGCACAGTATCTGGTGAATAGGAAAGACATTTGCTAATTAGCACATGCTTGCAAAAGTTATTTTTCAAACCATAGGTACTGCAACTAAATTCCAATCCAGTTGAAAAATACAGGGTAGTTTTTTGGAGTTTTGTACTGATGTACAATCCATAATGTTTGGGCAGCTAAATTCTATTTTGGTTTTAAAAGGAAGTGACCAGGCAGAATTGGAGTTTGATGTTTTATTCAAACTCCTGTTTGAATAAATGGTAGCTTGGTAAGCCTTGGATCCTCCTGATTCACTGTCTCACCAAGTGCCTCTGTGTCTTTTTCTTTATTTCAGGACGCCAGTAAGGAGCTGGATGAGTGAGACGTGCCCTGAGATGCAGAGAGAATGGGGAGGGTGGGGAGGCGCCCAGTGGCCTTGGTGACAGGCCCAGGGTCGGGGCCCCTGGAGGGGCACTGGGGAGGAAATGTCTTCTCTCTGCTCAGAGAGGAGGGACTAGGGTAGGACCCTCACTGCTGCATCCAGCAGCCCCTGAACCAGAATTAGAAATGTGCTTGAAACAATCACACAGGACACTTTTCTACATTGGTGCAAAATGGAATATTTTGTACATTTTTAAAATGTGATTTTTGTATATACTTGTATATGTATGTCAACTTGGTGCTTTTTGTAAAGGAACTTTTGTATAATGCCTGTTCGTTGGGTGACCTGCAATTGTCAGAAAGAGGGGAAGGAAGCCAGGTGGATACAGCTGCCCACTTCCTTTCCTGGGCGGGAGGACTGGGTAGCACCACAGGGATGACGTGCTATATTTCAGTGTCTATCTCAGACATATGGGGTGGTAACTGAGTTTGTGTTATATGTTGTTTTAATAAATGGACAACGCTCTCTTCCTGTCATTCAAAGGAGCCAGGGTTTCATTTGGCCTTTTTTCTTGGAGATGAGGGTTGGCTGTAAATGAACAGGAGCCCTGGTAGGAGGTAACAGCAGGGCTAGGCTTAGGTCCCACCAAAGGAGTTCTTTATACCACCGTTTCCCAATATGCACTCCATGGAAAGCCAACCCTGAGCTAGTCCTCCAAGAACAGGTTCAATGTGTTATTGCTCTGGTTCTCCAGAAAACAGAGCCTGAGACAAAGTTTAAATGCTTTCGTTGCGTTTATAGGGCCCCAGGGAAAACTACCCCTGTGCCCACTGAAGGTTCACCACAAATCATTAAGGCTGGGCACAGTGGCTCACGCCTGTAATCCCAGCACTTGAGGAGGCCGAGGCAGGTGGATCACCTGAGGTCAGGAGTTCGAGACCAGCCTGACCAACATAGTGAAACCCTGTCTCTCCTAAAAATACAAAATAAGCTGGGCATGATGGCGCATGCCTGTAATCCCTCCTACTTTGGAGGCTGAGGCATGAGAATTGCTTGAATGTAGGAGGCGGAGGATGCAGTGAGCCAAGATCACCCCACTGCACTCCAGCCTAGGCAACAATAGCAAAACTCCATCTCAGAAAAAAAAAAAGAGGCAGGTTAATAGGAGAAGGCACACAAATACACACATTTATTTGACCGTGGTTTTATGAAACACAGGAGTCTTCAGAATGAAGACCCAAAGACACAGGAGAAACTGTCATTTTTAGGCTTAGATTCAACAAAGTATGGATGGCTGTGTAGAAATACGACTGGACAAAGGGGCCTGATCTAATGCTGATAGATGGAGTGGGAAGCCAGCAAGGCCTGTCTGTCGAGATTCTTCTCGGCTCCAAACCACAGCTTTTGTAAAACGGGGGGGAAAAAATAGAAGAAAGATATATACGAGATTTTTCTGGGCCTGTCTCCTTGCAGCATTCCTTCTTTCCTCATATGGGGCAGGACTCTCTCTGGATGGGAGTCTTCTGACCTACAATCAGACAAAGGTCAAAGGTCAAATGATTTCCTATAGCCAGTTTTACACAGAAAGGAAGGGGAAAATTAGAACAATTTGTATGTGGTTGGTTTTTTTTTTTTTTTTTTTCTGATATGGAGTCTTACTCTGTTGCCAGGCTGGTGTGCAGTGGTACAATCTCAGCTCACGCAATCTCCATCCCTCCAGGTTCAAGCAATTCTCCTGCCTCAGCCTCCTGAGTAGCTGGGACTACAGGCACACGCCACTACGCCCTGCTAATTTTTGTATTTTTAGTAGAGATGGGTTTCACCATATTGGCCAGGATGGTCTTGATCTCTTGACCTCGTGATCCACCTGCCTCGGCCTCCCAAAGCCCTGGGATTACAGGCATGAGCCACCTCTCCGGCCTAGAGTAATATTTTTAGGTTTTATGGCAGGCTTTGGGGAAGAGGGATTGTAGTTTTTATGGCTAGACTTGGGGAAAAATAAGGGGTCAGAGACAGGAGGGCAGGAGAAGTTCAGAGAGGAACATTTGTTTCTGGGGCCTTCCTTTCCGGGTATTGTTTTCTGAGACCCTACCAGGTACACTCCTGAGGCCAACAGAGGAAAGCAAAATGGAAGCGAAGCAGGCACAGAGGGGAGCAGATACAACGTATTGCATGGCTGAGCAGGCCACAGCTTCACCAAAGACTGCGCTGGTTGCTCAGTCATGTGAGATGATTCCAGCAGGCCATAAAGAACAGAAAGTGATTCAAAGTCCTTTATCTGAGAGAAGAAAAGAAAGAAATGTGTCTGCTGGCTCCTTCCTGTCTCCCGCTTCCCATGCTGTTCATCCCGCCTTGACTTCGGGTGGCGCAGCTGCAGGGGCAGCAAGGTCACCTGCCACACAGGGTGGTACTGCAGTTGTGTCTGTAAGTGGTGGGAGGTACCAGGGCCTCCATGGTCCAGTTGGGTTGGACAAGGTTGGGGGGGTGCTACTGCTGTCTCCACCTCAGTGAACACAATGGAGGCCAGGCTGGTGCCCAGACTTATTCCAGGAAAGGCCAAGTCCGCCACCGGCACTAGGGCATGAAGTCGTGACTGTGGCCCAGTAGCATCCAGGATCTCCATGAGCCAGAAGCCAGGGGCCTGGTGAGAGGCTGAGCAAATCCAAGACAGCGCATTCACTGGGGCTGATAAGCCAAGGACTTGTAACTTTGAGGAGCACTGCAGAGCCTGTTCCCCCATTAGACATTCAGATCACAGCAGCAAGTTAAGTGCTCTGAGTAGTCCCACTATAAAGAAAGCAAATTAACTTTAGACCATCAGGTTCGTGGTTCTTGGAATGCTGCCTGACCCTACGCCTCTCATTGTGTGTGTGTGGACTGAACTTCCAACCTATGCATATGACATCCTCCAGAACTAGAGTGACATGGAACTCGCTTTAGGACAGTGCTCGAAAACCCTCACAAGCTCTGCCCATTTTCACTTCTGGGAGTTTTTCTAAGGCTAACTCAGTTCCTAACTTTGAATTTCAAGGAATCAGATTTTGCTCTCATTTCCAGTCCTGTCTCAAGTTCTGAAGCATGTTGTTTTAATTTTTAAAACACGGTGTAATACACACATACACCCACACAGGTGCACAAAACTACTTGTAGAGTCTAATAAACTATTGTAAAATGAAACCCTATGTTACTATCACTCAGGTAAAAAAGAAAAAAAAAAAAAAGAAAAAGAACATGGCCAGCCCTCAGAAGCCCTCCATGTGCCCCTCTAGCAGAAAGAGAAGCTGTCAATTTTTTCTTTTTGACAATCACATACTTGTTTTTCTTTATGGTTTGATTTCCCAAAGTATCCTCCCATAGAAAACTGAAGGAATTTGAGGCCAGAAGGAGGAATTTGAGGCCAGAAAGACAGAGGCTTTCATCGCCTTGAAATCACAAAAATCAATATTATAACGTGTGCACATTCTGTTACTTCTCCAGGCTACTGATTATGTAAGCAACAAGCATTTCAGCCCCATATCTTGTCACGTACTGGGGAGAAGAGAGAGCAGTCAAGACTTTAGGTAATCAGTTAAAGCTTAAATTCCAGGAAAATACCTGTTAATTGTGTAAGGTCTGACCGTGCCGTGGATGGCATGGTGACCCCCATGAACTGCATGTACACCTCTGAAGGGCCTTCCAGAATTAGAAAACATGAAATAGCTGTAAGATTGCAGAAAGAGGAAGAAATGATCAACCCCTGTGGTGCCTACTTAACTCTGAGACATACTCTATTGTTTCTTATCCTGGCCTCAATTGACAAGGCCATTGGATTTTGTGACCGAACTTGGCCAACCTCGTGACTCCACACCCTACAACCCCCTCCCAGCCTGCAAACCTACGACCCCCTCCCAGCTTGCAAAAAACCGGGTGAGGTGGCTTATACCTGTAATCCCAGCACTTTGGGAGGCTGAGGCAGGCAGGTCACCTGAGGTCGGGAGTTCAAAACCAGCCTGACAAACACGGAGAAACCCCATTTCTACTAAAAATACAAAACTGGCCAGGTGTCGTGGTGCATGCCTGTAATCCCAGCTATTTGGGAGGCTGAGGTGGGAGGATCGCTTGAACCCAGGAGTTGGAGGTTGCAGTGAGCTGAGATCGTGCCACTGCACTCCAGCTAGGGCAACAAGAGCAAAACTCCATCTCAAAAAAACAAGACAAAACAAAACAAAACAAGCCAATTGCAACTTCTATAATTTTCCACGGCCCACCCCAAACCTATAAAACCAACTCCTATCCCACTGCCCTCCGCTGACACCCTTTTCGGCCTCAGCCAGCCAGTGAATAAACAGCCATATTGCTCACGCAAAGCCTGTTTGGGGGTCTCTTCATTCAGAGCACGCATTTAACGTTTGGTGCCGGAAACCCAGGACAGAGGTACTCCTTTGGGGAGACCAGCCCCTGTCCCTGCTCCCGCTCTGGGAAGAGACCCACCTGAAACCTCAACACATCAGACCAGACCAGCCCAGTAGCTTGTGCTTAGCATGCCGAATAGCTCTCTCGCCACCTTCAGATCGGGTAAGCAAGCAGTCTCCCCTTCTTTCTCTCCCTTTTCCTTTACATTAGGGGAGACAATGGCCTGGCACGGTGGCTCATGCCTGTAATCCCAGGACTTTGGGAGGCCGAGGCGGGCGGATCACGAGGTCAAGAAATCGAGACCATCCTGGCCAACATGGTGAAACCCCGTCTCTACTAAAAAATACAAAAATTAGCTGGGCGTGGTGGTGTGTGCCTGTAGTCCCAGCTATTCGGGAGGCTGAGGCAGAAGAATTGCTTGAACCCAGGAGGTGGAGATTGTTGTGAGCCGTGTTTGTGCCACTGCCCTCCAGCCTGGCGCCTGATGACAGAGCAAGACTCTTGTCTCAAAAAAAAAAAAAAGAGAAGGGGAGACAAGTATCTCCCCCTCTCTCTGTCTTTTCCTTTAGAGAACGGGAGACAAGTCTCTCTCCTGACTCTCTTTTCCTTCAAATCTTTCTCCTTCTAGTAGAGATGAAGAGACACTCTTTATCCGTGTGGAGCCAAAGGAGACAAGTCTCCCTCTCATTCAAAAACTCCAATGTTGGCTAGGCACGGTGGCTCATGCCTGTAATCTCAGCAATTTGGGAGGCCGAGGCGGTGGATCACGAGGTCAAGAGATCGAGACCATCTTGGCCAACATGGTGAAACCCCGTCTCTTAAAAAAAAAAAAAAAAAAAAAAACTCTGAGGTTGGTCACAGACTTGGGAAGATAAGACTCTTCCCTTGGTGTCTGGTCAATTGCGGGGATGCACCCACTTTACAGCCCAGGAATCAGTCAGGGACGCCTACTGAAAACGCTGGTAGCTGCTCACTCCTTCTCCTAGTGTCTAGTCTACTCCTTTCCTTAAAACTTACCTCCTTCGCTATGGGCAACACTCAGCCCTCTGTTCCTCAATCCTCACCTCTAGCGTGAGTCCTATAAAGCCTAAAACCTCTTCAACTGTCACCTGATCTGAAACCTGAATTTCTCTGTAACACAGCCTGGCCTCAATCCAAAAGGCCCAAAGATGGAACTTGCAATTTTTCTATTCTGCAAGACTCAAACAATTTTTGTCAACAAATGGGCAAATGGTCTAAGGTGCCAGACGTCCAGGAATTTTTTTATACTCTAATCCCTCCCTAATCTCTGCTCCTTCTCTCCCTTCTGCCCCTTCTACCTCCACTAGTAACCCAGAATCCTCCTTGTCCATCAATCCTTCCAGCCTTTCTCCTCCCCGCCTGTCCAATCCAGGCCCCAATCCAGGCCCAACCCCCACCCCCAGAGCCTTCCTCCCCTTCCTCTGCCCAAAACCCACCTCCTTATGCCCCTCCCGTCACCTCCCCACCTCACACCTGGACCGGCTTACAGTTTAGTCCTGCAGCTAACTTCTCCGACCCTGCTCAACAACTCCCCCTTTCAGAGGTGGCTGGAGCTGAAGGCATAGTTAGGGTGCGCATTCCTTTCTCTTTATCTGATCTTTCCCAAATCAACCAACGGTTAGGCTCCTTTTCATCAGGTCCTCCAATGCTTAACCTGTCCTCACACCTCAATCTCACCTGGAGTGACTTAAATGTCATCCTTACTTCTACTCTCACCCTGAAAATGCTTCACATGCATTTTATCACCCAATCAGCCCCTAACATTAAAAAAGTTACAGAAATTAAAATCTGGCCCTCAAACCCCACAAGAGGAATTAATCAACTTCACCTTTAAGGTGGTCAATAATAGGGAAGGGGCTGCCCAGCGGCAGCGCATCTCAGAACTACAGATGCTTGCCTCTGCGGTAAGACAAACCCCAGCCACACCACAAGCTCACAAAGACTTCGAAGCGCCCAGACTGCAGTGTCCAACCACCCCTCCTGGACCTTGCTTCAAAGTGTTGAAAAGCTGGCCACTGGGCCAAGGAATGCCAGCAGCCCAGGATTCCTTCTAAGCCCTGCCCTGTCTGTGTGGTCCCCCCACAGAAAGTCGGCCCGTCTGACTCACCTCGCTGCTCCCAGAGCTCCTGGAGCTCCAAACCAAAGCTCCCAGACCGAACTGGCTTGGTGGCTGAAGACACGCTGCCTAAGCATCTCGGAAGCTCGCTGGACCATCATGGACGCTGAGCTTCGGGTGACTCTTAAGGTGGAGGTTAAGTCCATCCCCTTCTTAATCAACACAGGACCACCCACTCCATGCTGCCTTCTTTTCAAGGACCTATCTCCTAGGCCTCCATAACTGTTGTGGGAATTGACGACAAGGCCTCCAGGCCTCTCGAAACTCCCGAAGTCAGGTGTCAATTAGGCCGGCACTCCTTTCCACATTCCTTCCTATTCATCCCCACTTGTCCAGTTCCCGTCAGGCCCAGATATCCTAGCAAAATTGTCTGCCTCCTTCACTATTCCTGGGCTACAGCCACACCTCATTGCCACCCTCCTCCCCAAACCGATACCTCCTTCAACAGCTCCCCTTATGTCCCCCTACCTTAACCCTAGGGTGCAGGACATCACCTTCCCATCCATTGCTACAAGTCACTCACCCCTTATCATCCCCTTCAAACCTAACCACCCTCACCTCACCCAGCGCCAGTACCCTATCCCACAACAGGCTTTAAAAGGCCTAAAGCCCGTTATCAGCCATCTATTGCAACATGGCCTTTTAATTCCTACAAACCCTCCTTACAATTTCCCTATCCTACCTGTCCAAAAACCAGACAAATTCTACAGACTAGTCGAAGACCTCCGCCTCATCAGTCAGATCGTACTTCCCATCTACTTGGTTGTACCAAACCCCTATACCCTCCTATGTTCCATACCTTCTTCCACAACTCACTATTCTGTTACCTAACACAAACTCTGAACCCCATGACTCTATCTCCCGCCCTCTTTGTGTTCCTTTGCACTTCACCTCAAGAGCCCTGCTACCCACATTAACCAAAAACCAGGAGCATATGAACTGCGCATTACAGAATAGCCCTCCCTTATCACTAGCAGCCTTAAAAACGTCAATAGCAGGTTTTGCCTGCGAAGGCATTTACCCTGTCTCTTACTTTACCCTTGGCTACCTTTGCCTTGCTCCTCAGGCTCTCCGCCAGACCCCTCTTCCTGTCTGCTCATATCCAATCTTGTTAATGAAAATGAGTGGTTACTTATAGATACCACATGTTTTCTCATACACCACGAAAACAAGAGCTCTCCCTCAACAGTTACCCTAGCAAACCCCACTACAACCTTTAACAGCCACAGCCCTTGCTGGTTCCCTTGGCATTTGGGTCCAAAGCCCCAGCCCCCTCAGAACACTTTCTCACACTTTCAGTTTACAATTTCAGTTCCGTCTAAGCCAAGGACTTTTTTTCCCCCTGTGGTTCTTCGTGTTACATCTGCCTCCCTATCAACTGGACAGGCACTTGTACCCTAGTTTTCCTTACTCCCAAAATTCAGTTTGCCAACAAGGATGAAAACCTCCCTGTTCCCCTTGTGGTCCCGACAGGATACAAGCAGGTCATTCCATTAATCCCCCTACTTGTTGGGTTAGGAATTACTACTGCACTCGGCACATGCAGAGCAGGCCTTACCTCTTCAATCATCACCTTCCGTAGCCTCTCTAATGATTTCTCTGCTACCTTTGCAGAATGAACTCAATCACTATCCCTTCTTCAAGCTCAAGTAAATTCCCTAGCTGCAGTTGTCCTCCAAAGCCACAGAGGTCTTGATTTACTGACTGCAGAAAAAGGAGGTCTTTGCCTATTCCTAAATGAAGAATGTTGTTTTTATGTAAACCTGTCCAGCCTTGTATATAATGCCATCAATTAATTAAAAGACAGGGCCCAAAAGCTCGCTAATCAAGCAAATGGCTACTCTGGAGCCGGCTGGACACTCTAACTGGGAATCACAGCTTCTTCCAATCCTTAGTCCTCTAGTACCTATTTTTCTCTTATTTGGACCCTGTATTTTCCGATTAATCTCTCAATTCCTACAAAATCTTATACAAGCAATGACCAATCAGCCAATATGACAAATGCTCCTTCTAACAACCTCACAATGTCAACCTTTGCCCCGAAATCTCCCAGCAGTCTAAATTCTTTCCCATTTTTAGATTTCCGTGCCACCCCTAATCCCACTCAAAGAAGCCCTGAGAAATATCGCCCCATAACCCTTCTGTGCCAGCCTTCCTAATATTCCACTGCCCTCCACTCTTCATTCCTTTTTCCTTTATATTACTAACATTAAAAGACAGGAATGTAAGGTCTGACCATGCCGTGGATGGCATGGCGACCCCTGTGAACTGCATGTGCACCTCTGGAGGGCCTTTCAGAATTAGAAAGCCTAAAATCACTGTAAGATCGTAGAAAGAGAAAGAAATGATCTGTGGGTGGGGGGGATCCCATAAGTGCCAAAGCAGGAGCCAGAAGCCTCAGCCTATTTCCATATAAACAATGAAGAAGAAAGTAACTAGAAATATAATCATAGTAGTTATTATGCATAGCTGATCCTAATTCTTTTACTAATGCCTCTCAGGTCAGAAATGTGAACCTGGGGTGACACTGTGAAAGAAATTACCCTAAGGCAAGATGCTTTAAGCCCTCTGTCAAGCCCATGTAAGGGCTACTGGAGGGCGCCTTGGCTGTGCGGCAGCGCCAGCACTGGGAAAGCGCCCGCTGTTTAGCCAGCTAGGGAAGGAGATATTCAAAATAGCTGAGATGTCTCCTTCCTTGGGGGGAGTTAGGAGAAAACTCTGCTCCTCCAAGCTCTTGCAGTAGGCCCGACAGCTGTCAGGCAGGCCCACAGACATCTGGGGGCTTAAATGTCTCTATGTGATGCTGTGCTTCAGTGGTCACGTTCCATATCCATTCTCATGTTCTGCTTCTGCAGCTGGTTCCTTTTTTCTTAGAAGAGATCATCAGTAAAAGTAATACAAATCTTAATGTCTTTGTTCTTTCCTAACAAGTATGGAAAAGTGCTGATGCATTATGCTCCTTACGTCATTTCGGCTACTAGAAAATCCTGAGCCCCTACCTGTAAGACACGTGAGGTACTTGACCCTATCACTGCCACGCCCTATCTACCTTGCCCACAGTGGCTGACCACCAAGGCCCCACCCTACCTACCCTGCCCCAGATTTGCAGCTCAATAAAAGGGCATCCAGGCATTTGGGGCCACTGCTAGTCTCCACGTTTTGGTTGGCAGTGGACCCCAGGGCCCAAACTCTCTTTTCTCTTATCTCTGTGTCTTGTGTCTTTTATATCTACAATTTCTCGCCTCCACACCAGCAGAGAGGGACTCAAAGGACCCTGTAGGGCTGGACCCTACATGATCAACCCCGGTGGCGCCTACTTAACTCTGGGACATTCTCTATTGTTTCTTAATCTGGCCTCAATTGAAAAGGCCATTGGACTTTGTAACCGAGCTTGGCCAACCTCTTGATTCCACATGCTACAACCCCCTCCCGCTTGGCCATCCTCGTGACTCCACACCCTACAACCCCCTTCCGGATTGCAAACCTACGACCCCCTCCCAGCTTGCAAAAAACCTCCGACTGTGACTTCTGTAACTTTCCACTGCCCACCCCAAACCTATAAAACCAACTCCTATCCCACTGCCCTTCGCTGAGGCCCTTTTCGGCCTCAGCCCGCCTGCACCTAGGTGAATAAATAGCCACGTTGCTCACACAAAGCTCGTTTGGGGGGTCTCTTCATTCAGAGCACACGTTTTAACAAATTGCAACTAAGGGGATCTTTCCTTTGCCATAGGAAGGGCTCTTTCAGTACTTGCAAACTAGAACCCTTAAGGTGGTATGAAGAGTTCTTGATCAACATGCTTCCTTCAAGATCACGCTGCAAGAGAGGAAAGCTGGCTTCTAGGGGGTTCTTCCAGTGAATTCTGAATACAGTTCCATGGGCTGCGACATCAGAATTGCCAGGAAAGGTTTATTTTTCACTAAGTCTTTACTTCCAAAACATTTTTTTTTGAGACAGTTTCACTCTTAGTTACCCAGGCTGGAGAGCAATAGTGTGGTCTTGGCTCACTGCAACCTCCACCTCCCAGGTTCAAGCGATTCTCCTGCCTCAGCCTTCTGAGTGTCTGGGATTACAGGCACATGCCACCACACCCAGCTAATTTTTGTATTTTTAGTAGGCAAGGGGGCCTGGCGGGGTGAGGCAGTGGTGGCTCCCTTGCCTGGAGTCCTGCCTTGCACAGCAGTTTGCCCCAGGCAGTCCCACCCCCAGGAGGTCCTGTGTCCCAAGTGCACTGGAGAGGGGCCTGCTCTTCTCTCAGAGCCTGAGCTCAGTTCCTTCCCCCATGCTCCACTGGACAGCACGCACCAGGCAGCACGCACCGGACAGCAGGTTGACCAGGCTGGTCTCGAACTCTTGACCTCAGGTGATCCACCCGCCTCAGCCTCCCAAAGTGCTGGGATTGCAGGCGTGAGCCACCCCACCCGGCCAACATTTTTCAAATGCTGAAAAGTAGAGGGATAGTTATAGCGTACCCCCATTTACCCATCACTCAGTTTCAACAGCTGGTGAAATACTTGTTTCTTCTATACCAGTACCTGTACTCTCCCCACTGGCATTATTTTAAGGAAAATTCCAGATGGTATTTTATTTCTAAATACCTTAGATAAAGATTTTCTTTAAAAAAAGATCATAAGGCTGGGTGCGGTGGCTCATACCTGTAATCCTAGCACTTTGGGAGGCCGAGGTGGGTGGATCACCTGAGGTCAGGAGTTCAAGACCAGCCTGGCCATCATGGTGAAACCGCATCTTAAAAAAAAAAATTACAAAAAAATAAAATAAATAAATAAATAAAATTAAATAAAAAAAAAATCATAACCTCGGGACCAGCCTGGCCAACATGGTGAAACCCCGTCTGTACTAAAAATACAAAAATTAGCTGGGCATGGTGGCAGGCACCTGTAATCCCAGCTACTCAGGAAGCTGAGGCAGGAGAATCACTTGAACCCAGGAGGCAGAGGTTGCAGTGAGCCAAGAACATACCCTTGCACTCCAGCCTGGGTGACAGAAGCGAAACTCTGTCTTAAAAAAATCATAACCACTGGCTGGGCGCGGTGGCTTACGCCTATAATCCCAGCACTTTGGGAGGCCGAGGCTGGGGGATCACGAGGTCAAGAGATCAAGACTATCCTGGTCAACATGGTGAAACCCCATCTCTACCAAAAATACAAAAAAAAAAAATTAGCTGGGCATGGTGGCGCATGCTTGTAGTCCCAGCTACTCGGGAGGCTGAGGCGGGAGAATTGCTTGAACCCAGGAGTCGGAGGTTGCGGTGAGCGGAGGTCGTGCCATTGCACTCCAGCCTGGGTAACAAGAGCGAAACTCCATCTCAAAAAAAAAAAAAAAGAAAAGAAAAGAAAGAAAGAAAAAAAAAAGTCATAACCACTATACATAAAAATGAACAATAATGCCACAATAGCACCAGAGAATTTTAAAAATACAGATTCCCAGGCCCTGCCCCAGACCTACTGAATCTTGGAAATATGCAGGCTTCACACCCAGAGATTCTGGTTCGGTTGGTCTGATGCAGGATCTGTAACCAGAATTGTAACACCTCCAGATAATGCTGAGCCTGCTGGTGTTCAGAGTAGACCTGAAGAAAACCAAGAAGTCTGAGGTTTTCCAGAAGAAAACCAGAGTCCCAAGAAGACAGAGGCACTCAATGAGGACCCAAGCAGAGCAGGCACATATTACATCCTCACTTCTGGCATCCTTTCTCCTACAAGAGGAGAGACTGAAAGACCCTCTTCCTGTCCCCAGTGGTGTGGCCAAGAGGCCTGCGCCTCTGATTCTTGTCTCTGTGAAAGCCCACACCCACCAAGCCTATGGTCCTAGCGACCAAGGGTGCTGGGGATGCTGAATTGACTAGACAGGGAGGTCTGCCGCAGCTTGTTTCTACACAGAGGTCACCTGTGGGGGCCACAGGCCCGCCAATCCCCAAGATCCCTGGGGTAAGGAGGCTGCTTCAAGTCAGTGGGGCACCAAGCTGGCCAGGAGGGACGGGGCTTCTCCCAGCTGTACCAACACGGTGGCACTTTCTGCCTGCATTTCCCAGGCTTGCTGGTGGGCCTCTGGGGGAAGGGGAGAAGGGGTGGCGGCCGTGGCAGTGGTTGGCTCTGCCTCGATGTTGACTGCCGTTGACAGTGTTCTCTGTGCGGATGGAGATAAAGCCAGTCACTCCAGATTCTAATCAGAGCGCACTGGAGAGGAGCTGGCGCTGCTTCAGTGGCGAAGATGGGTTGATCAGTCCCAGCCGGTGCTAGAGAGAGACACCGGCCCCAGCCTGAGGGCGGCACAGCCCACCCAGGACCCTCCTAGCAGGAGGGCAGGAACGCAAGCCGACCTCGGGAGTCTCCCGCCTGAGAGGGGAACATGATCAAGCCCAGGGAGCCGCCAGTCGGAGGGAACAGAAGCGGCCCCAGTAGCCTCTGGAGATCCTCTTCCGAGGCAAGGAGCCACAGTCCTGCCATTGAGACCACCAAAGAGGATTTCTACAAACCAAGGTCGAGAACTTTTCGGTGGGGAGGCGGCCCACCCCGCGCGGGAGAGGGAGCGCAGCCGTCACCCCGTCCTCACTCAGCAACACCGGGCGCCGCGCCGGGCGAAGGCTGGCAGGCTTCTCGCGACCGGCAGGTGGGCTCCGCGTGCCCCAAGGGCGCAGGCACGGGTGCGCGGGGCCACAGCCCGGCGCCCTTTGCAGCCGGCCACCCCGCCCCTTCCCCTGGGGCTTTTGCACACGACGCGCCGCGGGCCGCTTCACACGGGGTGGCGAGGCCGGGATAAAGTCGGCGGCCGCGGGGCTCAGCGGCGGACCTGAGACGTGGGAGCGCCAGGCGCGCGGAGCCAGAGCCGGAGCAGCAGCCACAACGGGAGCCGGGGGACCGCAGGGGCCGGGTCGGAGTAAGCGCAGCTCGCGGGTGAGCGCCACCCCGAGTCCCGCGCGCAACTTCCAGGGCGCACTCGGCGGGGCGGCCGCTACGCTGCTGGGACCCGGCGCGGGGCAGCATGGAGGCCATGGAGAAGCAGCACCTGTTGGACGCCAGGCCCGCAGTCCGGTACGACGAGAACCTGGGGACAGGCAGGAATTTGGGCGGCAGCCGACGCACTTCCGCGCTTGCCATCCTAGCAGTGGTTCGTTTTGGCGGCGGCTTGAGCTGGGGCCACGCAGGAAGGGTGGGGTGAGGTGAAGGCTGTGGCCCAAGGTCCCCTGGGGCCCAGCACAGATCCTGACCCCTGCCCGCGGGGGGCCTGGGGGCGGGGGAGTGGCGGTTCCCCTGTCTGGAATCCCGCCCCGCCTAGCACTTTGCCCCGGGCAGTCCCGCCCCCGGGAGGCCCTGTGTCCCAAGTGTGCTGGAGGGGGGCCGGCTCTTCTCCCAGAGCCGGCGCTCTGTTCTTCCCCGTGCTCCACTGGACGGCATACACCTTGGCCGGTTCCCAGGGTCTTCCCCTCCTCTGGCCTCTGAAAGGATTGAGGAGGAGGGAACACCTGGGGACCAGGACCCCAACACTCCCATTCCCTTAGCATCTGAACACAGGCCTCTCACCTCTGGTCACTCCTCAGGGATTGTCGACTTGGAGTGTCCTTAGCTATTTTTCCCAGTGGACACAGGCCTCACAGAGAAATGGGACCAGAGTCCACCCTCCTTGCCCCATCTCAGAGCTGAGCATGCCCCCTCTCTTCCTCTCTGGCCAGGCCATATACGGGATCTCTGTGGCAGGATGGGGCTGGCTGGATCCCTCTGCCCCGACCTGGTCTGAACTTGCAGGCCATTGAGCTGGCTATGGAGAGCAATCATTACTGCCATGCTCAGAAGGGTCCTAGCAGTGACTGTGACCCCAAGAAGGGGCAGGCCCGGCGCCAACTCTGTGTAGCCTCTACCATCTGCCTGGTGTTCATGATCGGAGAAGTCATAGGTAAGTACTTTTGGGCTAATTAAATGAAGTAGGCGCATGGATAGACTGGATATTCCCAGCAATACTGACACTAATAGCCCCACTTATTGAACATTCACCATGCTAAGCCTTTGTATACACATTATCTGATGCACAGCTAACAACAAGCTGTGTTATCACATGGGTGACGTTATTTTCCTTATTTTACAGACGATGGAACCAAGGCATGTTCAGTTAAGTAACTTGCAAAGATTACGCACAGCTAGTAGCTAAGGGAAGGCCTGAATTCCTAGAAGGAAAGAGCATTTACTGAGTACCTACTCTGCTTTCCAGTCCCTCTAAGTAGATGTTGGTGGCCCATTTCACAGGGAGTGGAAGTTGAGGCTCAGAGAGAGTAGGTTGCTTGCTCACGGTTGTACAACTCATGGGTGGAGAGATCTTGAACTCAGCATGGCTTTTTCCAGAGCCTGTGGTCTCCCTGCTGCACACACAGTCTGGGGAGCCAGCTCTCTGGGGAGCTGATAAGGACCCTCCACCCTCTGGCCCTGCCCCTGCAGGTGGGTACCTGGCACACAGCTTGGCTGTCATGACCGACGCAGCACACCTGCTCACTGACTTTGCCAGCATGCTCATCAGCCTCTTCTCCCTCTGGATGTCCTCCCGGCCAGCCACCAAGACCATGAACTTTGGCTGGCAGAGAGCTGGTGAGGATTGTGGTTTGGCTGGAGACGGGGTTGAGAGAGAGGGTGAGTTAGAACAGGGGTTCTTAGGTAGCTATAATGGGTAGATCCCCCATTCCTCCCTGAAGTGAGGCCAGGAGGGTAATCTGGATGGGGGATGGGGGAAGAGGATATCAACCATGGCCTCTGTCCTCTGGGAAATTCCAGTCTTATGGGGAGCCCTGGTTTCAGTCATCCAGGAGCTCTCAGTCTGCAGGGAAGCAAAGTTCACTGTCCTAAGAAGTGCAGTAGTGGGACAGGCACAGTGGCTCACACCTGTAATCCCAGCACTTTGGGAGGCCGAGACGGTCAGATCACAAGGTCAAGAGATCGAGACCATCCTGGCCAACATAGTGAAACCCCATCTCTACTAAAAATACAAAAATTAACTGGACATAGTAGCGCATGCCTGTAGTCTCAGCTACTCAGGAGGCTGACGCAGGAGAATCGCTTGAACCTGGGAGGTGGAGGTTGCAGTGAGCCGAGATCATGCCACTGCACTCCAGACTGGGCCACAGAGCTAGCCTCTATCTCAAAAAAAAAAAAAGAAGTGCAGTAGCCAAGCTTCAAGAACAAATGACAATGGCCTTAACACTGCACATAAATCTGTGGATCAGCTCTGGGGGAGGGGAAGGCCTGCAAAGCCTGCTGGAAGGTATAGGTTTTAACCTCTCTTCTGTTCCCTTGGGGCTGCATCATCATCTTCCTCTTTGTGGGAGATGGCCCAGCCTCTCTTCCCCAGAAGCTCAGTTTACTAGCTGGACAAAAGGCATATATTTTAATAAGCCAGCTTCTTTACATGTATAATAAAAAAGGTGGACCCAGATGATGACTTATTAGTTCCTTCTAGCTCTGACATTCCCAGATAGATGAGTGGTGGGGTAAGGAGTAGCCATGCCAGCTATACCTTCAGCAGAGCCCAGTAGGACCCAGGCCTTGACGTCGCGTTGGGAGGTGGGTGGGGAGGATCCTGAAGGAAGAAGGAAACCTCCTTAGCCTCAAGGCCCATGCCGAGGTGGGTATTGGGGTTGGGTTCCTCCTCAGAGATCCTGGGAGCCCTGCTCTCTGTGCTGTCCATCTGGGTGGTGACCGGGGTACTGGTGTACCTGGCTGTGGAGCGGCTGATCTCTGGGAACTATGAGATTAACGGGGGGACCATGCTGATCACGTCGGGCTGTGCTGTGGCTGTGAACATCATGTGAGTGGGGCCCTGGTTCCCCTCCTCCTCCACCCATACCTGTGTCTGCTTTGTGGAAGGAGACCATACCACTTTCCAGCATAGGCCACAGGGACAGAGCTTCCCTAACGGTCTGAGCTCTGGCACCGGGAACACCTGAGTCCTACCTTAGGCCTAGGTCAAGAACATTAGGAGCTGTAAATCTGAGTCTGCATCAACCCCACCCACTCCCCGATACATATCAGGGACTAACCTGGGTGGCTTCATACCTGAAGTGGGGCAGGAAGAGGGTAGTTGTTGCAGGAGTGGATGTCCCTAGGGGCAGAACCCAAGTCTGAAATTGGTCTCAGTTAGAGACAACGGTGTACCGAGCATGGGTGTCTCTTTGGGGCTCTTTATCTCCTTTGCTCAGAGGCCTCAGTTTCCCCATCTGTGACATGATGGAGTGAACTTACAGTGACCTCTGTAATGCCCTCCTGCTCTGAGATTTGGCACTGTGGCGTTGTCGTGCCCAGACTCAGCTTGGCCTTGGCGCTGAGCCCTATCTCCCGTGGCTCTCTGAACCAAGGCCACATGGGTTGGACTTCTCACATGGCCAAAGAGATCACAGGGTATGGGGGCCTGAGAGTTTGCCCTACAAGTTGGCTAGCCCTAATAGGTGACCTCCATCTGCGACCTCAGTGAGCCCTTGGCTTTGTCTCCACTTCCATAGAATGGGGTTGACCCTTCACCAGTCTGGCCATGGGCACAGCCACGACACCAGCCAGCAGCAAGAGAACCCCAGCGTCCGAGCTGCCTTCATCCATGTGATCGGGGACTTTCTGCAGAGCGTGGGTGTCCTAGTGGCAGCCTACATTTTATACTTCAAGGTCAGAGCTGGGGACACAGGGCGGTGGGGGTGGCAGAGGAGTGTAGACCACCTGGATATCCTCTCTGCAGGGGCCCCTTTTCAGATTCTAGCTCCCTCCCGGTTCTGGGGAAAAGGATGGGGAAAGGAAAGGAACATTTATCTGATACCTACCAAGTGTCAGCACTTCTGATCCTCACAACAACCTGAAGAGTAGGTGGTAGTGTTTTCTGTAGCTCAGAGAGGTGCACTGACTTGCACAGTGTCACATAGCTGGTAAAGCGTAGAACCAAATTCAAACCCACGACTGTGTGTTGTCAAACCCTGGGCAATGCGCATCACATAGAGGCAAGGAGCTATAGTGGAAAGAGCCAAGCATCGGCATTGCTCTGAAACTTGGCTCTCCTCCTTGCTAGCTGTGTGATGTTGGGTGAGTTGCTTGCCCTAATGAAGCCTCATTTCCCCATCTGTCAAATGGGGATGGATGGCGGATCAGATGGTGTCTAAGATTCCTTTTTGCTCTGTCCATGTCTCAGATCCTTGAGAAAGAGGGGTGGGAAGGGACTGCCTCATTCTGAACTGTGGTTTGTCCTTTCTGCTCTTGCAGATGTGAAATAAAGAGCAGTAAACTGGGAGGCAGGGCCAAAGCAAGGCTCATGCCCACCCACCAGAGAGAACCCCTCTCCCCAACAGTGCTGGGTGGGAGGGGAGAAGGGAAGCAGAGGTGTTAGATGCCTTCCTTTCTTCTTGCAGCCAGAATACAAGTATGTAGACCCCATCTGCACCTTCCTCTTCTCCATCCTGGTCCTGGGGACAACCTTGACCATCCTGAGAGATGTGATCATGGTGTTGATGGAAGGTAACCTGGGCTTTCTGGCTCCCTTTTTGCTCTTAGCTGTCAAGCTCTAATCAGCTCAAATGGGGTATGTGTGTGTCAGCGGCATCCCAGCACATGGGTGGGGAGCCATGATCTGGAGCCCCGGCATAGGCTGGAAAGCCTCCTGGGGCCCAGGGCTGATCTTGACATAGAGCCTGGGCTTTTAGGTGTGGCAGTTCCTGGAACCATCCCCAGCCTGAGCCTTCCCTTCCGCCTAGCCCAAGGGTACCTCCTCCTCTGCCTTGTCAGGTGGCTTCTGGGGTGACATCTGTAGCATCTGGAGCTCTCCAGCCCTCCCCTATACAATTCCCGAGTCTCTGGCTGCCTTCTCTCAGGAAGACAGAGAGGGTGAGGATTATGCATCCCATTGCACAGAGGGGCAGACTGAGGATCAGAAAAGGACAGTCAGTCTTGGACAAAGCTACTGAATCCACTGCAGTTCAGGCGTTTCCTACATCTCAGGGGCCAAACAATGCTATATCCTGGGAGGACATGGCTGTACTTTGTGAGGTTGGAAAACTGTCAGTGGTGGAGAATGATCTGGTCTGCCCTGAATTACCTTTTATTATTATTTTTTTTTTGAGATGGAGTTTCATTCTTATCCAGGCTGGAGTGCAATAGTGCAATCTCAGCTCACTGCAACATCTGCCTCCCGAGTTCAAGAGATGCTCCTGCCTCAGCCTCCTGAGTAGCTGGGATTACAGGCACCTGCCACCATGCCCGGCTAATGTTTGTATATTTTAGTAGAGATGGGGTTTCTCGAAACCAGGCTGGTCTTGAACTCCTGACCTCAGATGATTCACCTGCCTGGGCCTCCCAAAGTGCTGGGATTACAGGCATGAGCAACCGTGCCCAGCCTTTCTTTCTTTTTTTTTGAAACAGGGTCTTGCTCTGTCATCCAAGCTAGAGTGCATTGTCGACACCACAGCTCACTGCAGCTTTGACCCCCCCAGGCTCAAGTAATCCTCCTGCTTCAGCCTCCCAAGAAGTTGGGACCACAGGTGCATGCCACCACGTCTGGCTAACTTTTAAATTTTTTGTAGAGATAGGGGGGTCTCACCATGTTGCCCTGGCTGGTTTTGAACTTTTGGACTCAAGCAGTTGTCTCACTTCAGCCTCCCAAAGTGCTGGGATTACAGATGTGAGCCACCACACCTGGTCCTGCACCTTGGTTTTCTTATGCTCTAGGCCTGGGGTCTTGTGCCAGGGTCGTAGGCCTCTGCGTGGTCAGGGTCAGTCTGAAATTGAGTAGGATGCTGGCCTGGGCTTAGCAGGATTATCTGGCTGTAGGTCAGAGCTTTTTCTCCAAGAATATGATGGACTCAGAAAAAAGCAATAATGATGAAGATGATGATTGTGCCCTGGATGGGTCTAAGGATTCTCAGGATCTGTTCTTTCCTTCTTTCCATTAAAAAACATATTTATTGGATGGGCGCAGTGGCTCACATCTGTAATCCCAGCACTTTGGGAGGCTGAGGCAGGCAGATCACCTGAGGTCAGGAGTTTGAGACCAGCCTGGCTAACACAGTGAAACCCTATCTCTACTAAAAATACAAAAATTAGCCAGGCATGTCAGCACACACCTATATTCCCAGCTACTCAGGAGGCTGAGGCAGGAGAATTGCTTGAACTTGGGATAGGGAGGCTGCAGTGAGCCGAGATCATGCCATTGCACTCCAGCCTGGGTGACAGAGCAAGACTCCATCTCAAATATATATGTGTGTGTGTGTGTGTGTGTGTGTGTGTGTGTGTGTGTATTTATTTATTGAGCACATACTATGGAGTAGGCACTGTTCTAGGCACCAAGGATAATGTGGTAAACAAAGGAGACTGTCCTGCCCTCATGGAGTGTCCATTTTTAGAGGGGGAGACTAACAATAAGTAAATTCACAAATAATTTCAGTGTTAAGGGTGGAAAGGAAATGCAACAGAGGGATAGGGTGGAGAGCGTGCATGGGAGGTGAAGGCATCCTCAGACCTGCTGACCAAGGAGGTCTTCTTTGAGGGGATGACGCTTGAGGAGCAGGAGCCAGCCCTGCACCAATGGGCAGGCATAGGAGGGCAGTTTCCTTTAGCCCCTGTCCTTGCCGTCCTCAGGGACCCCCAAGGGCATGGACTTCACAGCTGTGCGGGATCTGCTGCTGTCGGTGGAGGGGGTGGAAGCCCTGCACAGCCTGCATATCTGGGCCCTGACCGTGGCCCAACCTGTTCTGTCTGTCCACATCGCCATTGGTGAGTGCTTGGGACACTCAGGGTGGGGTGGGAGACAGGCAGCCAAAGGTGTGGTGCCATCCCCAGTGGGTCCAGGTGACTCCAGATGCTCACAGTGTCCATGCATCAGGCCCAGCCTCATGCTGAGTACTTGATACACATTATTCCATCTGATCATCACAATCTCATTTATCCATGAAGAAACTGAGGCTGGGGTTGGGTGGTAAAGTACTTGCCCAGGCCCCCCACCCTTTTGTTTTTTTGAAACGGAGTTTCGCTCTTGCTGCCCAGACTAGAGTGCAGTAGCGAGATCTTGGCTCACTGTAACCTCCACCTCCCAGGTTCAAGTGATTCTCCTGATTCAGCCTCCTGAGTAGCTGGGCTTACAGGTGTGCACCACCACCAGCCCCACCCCCCACCACCCCCGCCCCCCGCCCCCCACTAATTTTTTTTGCATTTTTAGTAGAGATGGGGTTTCTCCATGTTGGTCAGGCTGGTCTCCAACTCCCAACCTCAGGTGATCTGCCCACCTCAGCCTCCCAAATTGCTGGGATTACATGTAGGCATGAGCCACCACACCCGGCCCCAGGCTTTTACAGCTAGTATATGGCAGTAGGTGGCAGATTCCTGGCCCTAAGACCAATGCTTTACCAGCTCTTTCTGGCGTGAGCCAGGTCTGGGCTGGGAGGGTACCTGGTAGAGGAGTGGAATCTGGGGGTTTCTCCATGTTCATGGTCCCCCATCCTGTTCTGCTGGGGATGGGGTATGAGACTCAGGCTTCTGATGGTTTCAAAGGGCGAGGAGTAGTAAATGGCTTTCTGGCACCTCCCCCGCCGTGTCCTCTTGGCCCCCAGCTCAGAATGCAGACGCCCAGGCCGTGCTGAAGACAGCCAGCAGCCGCCTCCAGGGGAAGTTCCACTTCCACACTGTGACCATCCAGATCGAGGACTACTCGGAGGACATGAAGGACTGTCAGGCATGCCAGGGCCCCTCGGACTGACTGCCTGGCCAGGTGCCAACTGGGGCATGGACAGGACCTGCAGGTGGCTGGACTGAGTGTCCCCCAGGCCCAGCCAGGACTTTGCCTACCCCAGCTGTGGTATAAACCGGGCCCCCGTCCTGACCTCTGCTTCATGTTCAGTGTAGAGCCTTGCCCCACTTCAGGAATGGAGCTCTTCCCTGCCTCCCCCATCTGACTACAGCCAGCGCCAGGGTGAGGACTCAGCGGGTATACAGCTAGTGTGACCCTACTCCTCCAGCCCCTGGGCTAGGTCTGGAAAGGCTGTGTTTGGGCCTAATCCTCAACAGCTGTCACCCTACCACTCGCAGGGGCAAAGGCAGTGAGCCACCGGATGTCCAAGGGGAGGCTGGCCCCAGTGCACCCCTACGACCTGCCTTGTCCCCTATTTCAGCCTGGCTGGCCTTTGCCTTTATGACTCTGAGCCCTTTCCTCTGCCTTTAGCAATAGGGTTTAAGAAGGTCACAGGAGTGAGGATCCCGCACTCTCATTCCAGCCCCCTGAGGCAGGGAGCCAGGAGGCACCTGAGGCTTGTCTGTGCCTTAGTCACCTCAGCTATGAGCCAAATGTCCCCTTTCCTGGAGAAGAGAGGCTTCTTCCTAGGTAAGGGACTGGTTTCCTCTTTCCTTATTCCCTCAGCTGTGCCAATACAAAAAAGAACCTTGGCACAGATGGTAGGGGGCGTACAGAGATTTCTTGGGTTTTGCATTAACAGCCTGCAAGCCCTCTGGCACTTCTGCTGCCCTGAGAGTGTCCCCAGGGATTCCAAGCCTCCAGAAAGATATAGCTGGGCCAGCTCTGCTGCCTACCTGGCCTGACCCAGTCAGAGCTTGGGCGTGGAGGAGGGAGAGAAGCAGGGCTCTGCTCGGCCCAGAGGCCAGCTAGGAGGGAGACCATGGCTTCCTGGGGCTTGTGTGTGAAGATTCCCAACTTAGGGGTGGCTTGTATTTACAAGATGCAAGAGGGGAGATCTGTCCCCAACTCATCAAGACAACTTACTCAGTCATCAGGGAGTCCTGTGTCACAGGGTCTGTCTCTGCCATTGTAAGCAAGTGCCTTGGGCAAGTTGGCCTGCTCCACCATCTCGGTTAATGCCTCCCTCACAGGATTGAGAACAAAAGCCAGTGGGCCAACAACCTGTGGTTGTATGGTTACTTTCATCACCTTGGAGGCAGGGAAATCTGTGGCCTGAGGCTGCCTTACCGAGGAGCCAGGCGGGCTTCTCAGCCTCCCCAGGGGCAGCGGGTTTGTCTTGACCCTGTTTTGGCCCAAGGTGGGAGGAAGTGGGTTTGGTCACTTGCCTCCCACTTTAAATCTCTCTTTCCATCTGTGAAACGACCTCTTTGTGCCTTCCCAGCGCTGTCATCCTGATCGCCTGTGTTCTAGGTCGGTGGGTCCTTCAGCCCCTCCAGGTCTGTGTGGAGAAGAGTGGGGGTTGCTGGCGGCCACTCCATTCCACCACAATCTCAAGGGACTCAACCCTCTGACCATCCCCCAAGTCATGGCAGGCCCCCAGGAACTTGATCCTGGGCTTTGTTCTGTGCCAAGTCCTTACATCCCTCTCAAGAGACGGTCATTGGCTGGGCGTGGTGGCTCACACCTGTAATCCCAGCACTTTGGGAGGCCAAGGCAGGTGGATGACTTGAGGCCAGGAGTTCAAGACCAGCCTGGCCAAGATGGCAAAATCTCATTTGTACTAAAAATACAAAAATTAGCCAAGCGTGGTGGCATGTGCCTGTAATCCCAGCTACTTGGGAGGCTGAGGCAGGAGAATCACTTGAACCTGGGAGGTGGAGGTTGCAGTGAGCCGAGATAGCACCACTGCACTCCAGCCCAGGTGACAGAGCAAGACTGCATCTCAAAAAAAAAAAAAGAGAGAGAGAGAGAGAGAGACCATCATTGCTATCCCACATTCTTATAGATGAAAAAACTGAGGCTCAGAGGTTGATTTGTTTTCCTGAAGTACTCAGCCAGTGTGGGCAGGTCTGGGATTTCTGCCTTATTCCCCTAGACCTTCCTTTACAGCAGGGGCTGGGGGCCTGGTCTGGGCTGCATGTTGATACAATACGAACCTTTGGGACCAGCAGTGCCTGATCCACTGGCAAGGCCATGCCAAGGCAGTTCAGTGTCCTGGGTGTCACAGCTGTGATGGAAAGGTACCTCTTTTCCCTGGCTGGACCTGGCACCCAGTCCCCTCCCCACCTTGGGAAGGCTGCCTGGGCTGCAGCTGTATGCTTTCCCACCCACCCTCAGTTCTTGACTCCAGCCCAGACTGCCTCTCCCCCACCGCTTTCATTTCCAGTCCTCCCTGTGGCTCAAGCATCTCACAGCACCACACCTCCCAAGGGTGACCCACTCTGCCACTCAGCTGTGATTGGCTCCAGGGAGGACCTGAGTCATCCAGGGGCCCTACGTCCAGCTGGGGAGTGGGGGTGGAAGGCCTTGGAGAGGCCTAAGGGGACAGCATGTTCCTGCCAGTGAGCCAGTCACGGGAGTTTCCAGAGCTGCGAGGCCATCAAAGGAGGAAAACACCTGACACCCTGGACCTGGGCTGGACCCACTACCCTCACCCTCTGGAGTCGACCCTGCTCCCAGGCAAGCCCTAAGCCCTGAGCCCCTCCCTCCAGCAGCTGCTGTAAGGGTATTTATAGCCTGGAGAGTGAGGGGGCAAGGACATGCACTTTATTTCGGAAGTGATAATTCCAGTTCCAGGTGGGTGAACCCAGGAGGACCTAGTGTCCCCGCCCCAATTCCATCCTCAACTATAGTCCCTGCTCGGGACAGTCCCCACTCGCGCCCAGCCCACCTAGAAACTGTCCCTTCTTACTGAGTTCCAAGTGTTCAGGCCAAAGAGATGGGACTGTTTTTCAGATTCCTCTCCCCAGATTTCAGACTCCCAGCTGCCCACACAGCTCACCCTCCACGTCCCCGGCAGCTCTCTGCCCTGCAGGTGGGGAGTGCGGCGCAGCGCTGACCTCTAGTGGTCGACGTTGGTAGTACAGGGCAGACGGCCCAGGTGGAGCCGCGGGCGCGCGCCGGGCCGGGGACGGCCACTTGTTCCCATCCCGCTTTCCTCACCCCACTCCTCGTTTACCCGCACCCTTCTGCTCCTTGGCTGAGGCTCAAGGATTGAGCCTGGCAACGCAGGCGTCTTTGAGTAGCTGCCTTCCCGGGACTAGGAACCCTGGATGGGGGGAGTTCTGTCTCTCCGCTCACACTGTCTCGCCGCCACCCGCATAGGGGCAGGCATGCAGTTAACGTCTGCCATCCATCCATTCGTCAGATATTTGCGGCACACCTGCCAGGTCAGAGAGAAAAGGACACGACACTACACGACCCGCCCCCCGGGGCCCGCAAGCCAGTCCTGGGACCTGACCGGGCGGGACCGCGGCAAACACTGGGCTGCAAAAGGGCAAAGGAGACCCAACCCATTGGGGTCGGGGAGGAGGGCCAGGCAAGTCTCTGGAGGAGGCGATGCTCTGAAAGACAAGCAGAAGTTAGCTGGGTGAAGAAGCAGAAAGCGGCGCTCCAGGCGCGTTGCTCAGCTTCAGTAGAGCTCAGCCGCCGAGGGCTGGCGGAAGAGAGTAAGGCCGCGCCCCCTGCTGTAATTGGCCAACCGGGGTCCGACGTATGAGCCCGCTGGCTGCCATGATTGGTTCTCCGGTGTCCCTGGGCGGAGCCCACAGGCAGGTGCCGCGCCCTCTGGGAGCAGGGCTGGGACCTCCGCTGGGGTCTCCGTGAGTCCCCCCCTAGGGCTTCTCCAGGCTGCGGTACTTCTTGCGCTGCACGGACACCGGGTCCTTAAAGAGCACCGGGTCCAGACGCAGACGAGAGGACCGCAAGGGCATGTGGCCGAACGCTGCCGCTATCTGGTTGATGCAGTTGGGGTCTGGGGCCTGCAGCTTTGGCCCGGGCCCCGGGCCCCCAGGCACCTAACAGGGACAGAAGCAATGGGTTAATGGCCTTCTCTGCCTTTCCAAACTCCCCACGCCCGTGCAGCAAGAGAGACTAGAATTAGACAGTGAGAGGGAATCCTCCCCGCCATCCCCGCCGGTTCCGACCAGTCTCCCTCAGCCCTCACCAGTGGAGCAGCCTCCTGGCGCTGCTTGCCATAAGGCACCTTGATAGGGGGCAGCTTGGTGACTGCCGCTACTAGGAAATTCATCAGGACGTCCACACAGGTGGGTGCCTCATCTGCCAGGGTCCTCAGAGCCTTGGGCAGGGAGTGGGTGAAGAGAGTGTGGTAATACCTGGACAAGGGGAAAGGACAGGGAGAGACTGCAGAAAAATTCATCCGCAGGCCCCATTCTCCTCCCCTCTGACCTTACCTCTCCCTTCCATCCCCAAGCCTCTGAGCCCTGGTTGCCTCCTAGAGTTCCCATCCCTGACATAAACAGCTTTCCACTGTGCTGTGAATGGGGCTCATCTGCAGCCAGTGGTGTGTTCCCTGCCATCTCCCCCACAACTCCTTGGGGCCCCCATCCTTGGGCTCTGAGTTCTGAACTCAGACAGAGCCAGAATTAGGTGGGCTGGGATCAGCTGGTTTCAAAGCCATCAAACATGGCAGCCCAAAGACCAGTTGTGGATGAACCAGGCCGATGCTGCTCTGGGTAAACCTCACTTCACACGGCCCTCACAGGCCAACCTCACCTCGCAGGCATTCGATTATTCTTCACTCTACTGAGAATTCCCTGCAGAGCTCCTGGGTAATCTACAAGAGGTTCCAGGTTATGCATATTTGATTTAAACATGTTTAAGGAACCCCTCTCAAGAGGTCCTGCAGAATTCAGTCCTTACCCCAAGACCAGAGTACTTCAGGCAGCTTCTGGAAGGTCTGGGATGGTCCCCAACCCATCACATCCACATTTATAAAGCATCAGGACTATTCTCTTGTCACTCCACCACCAGAAAACCCACACACTGCCCTTATTCACTCCATGGCTCTACTTAAAATAACAATTGTTACCATTTGTGGAACCTCTGTGTGCCAGGGACTTCGTTTAATGATCACACCAGCTCTGGGAGGTGAGTCCATCCCATTTTACAGATGAGGAAACAACTCTAAAGAAGTGAGGAGATTTGCCCAGGATCCCACAACTAGGAAGTGGCAGATCTGGGCCTTGAACCTGGATCCCTGGGGTTCAAGCTGAGCCACCCTGCTCCTGGTTCGGGGTAAGGGGGTCTCTGATCCTCTGATCCCTTTGCAGGGTGAGGGTCTGTACCTATGGTAGAAGGCAGCCACGGTGAGAACCATGGAAAATTCATTCGTCCTCTCAGCAGTGTAGCCCCAGCCACCATGGGCCTTGTCCCAGAAATGCCTCGACGTCAGGAAGCCCACCATCCGCTCCGGGAAGCTCTGCCACACCACAAAGGCAAAGTCCACCTGGAGAGGGACTCAAGTAAGCTGTGAGGAAGGACCTAAATACCTAGGACATCCAGAGAAACGGAGGCAGGGCCAGCCTGGCTGAGGGCCGGGACAGGACTCAGGGGAGAGGAGATGGGAGCCATGACTTGGAATTGGCTGGAAGTGTGGCATGAAAGCTTCCGGGGGACACAAAAACAATGTTCTCAAACGAGTTCATGGAAAGCCTCAAGACTCCTAAAAAGAAGGCTGCCTGGCTTGCTGGGGTGGCTTCAAATGCAAGAGGCTGGACCTCAGGACCTGGGGTCTGCCCAACTCTGGGAACTTGAGGGGCTGCCAGGGCCCTCTGGCTCTGTGTCTACCCACACTGGGCTTCTCTTGGGCCCAGCCCTCACCTCACTTGTGGAAAGACTGCTGCGGGCATCGAGGCTGAGGATGGCATCAGTTCTGATGGTGCCGTATGGGAAGAAGCGATCACTAACCTGCAGGAGGAGAAGAGAGGCGAACTCAGCCATTGGAACCTCCCTCCACCCCCATCTAATAAGTAGAAGCCCTTCAGGCACAGTGTAGACACTTGGGCCATGAACAAGGCAAGCCTGTGTAGAGCTCGCAGTGTAGACACCTGGGTTGCGAATACGACAAGCCTGTGCAGAGCTTGTTCTGGGACCTGGGTAACTCATTTGACCTCTTTGGATTTCAGTTTCCCCTTTGGTAAAACGGGGCAGTTGGTCTCTAGGGACCCTTCCAGTTTTGACATCTTGGGATTCCTCCATTGTCATATTGTCATATCAACTGTGGGAGGAATTGTCAAACATCTCTCATTTGAAAGAAACAGATCTAGAATGATGAAGGGACTTGCCCACAACCATGCAGGCATGGTTCCAACCAACCACGGTTCCCGGAAGCCACCCCTTCCTGGCCCAATGTGCTGCCCTTTGTCCATGTTTTCTCAAGATCCTGGGTTTCTCCTCTGTTTCTCATCTGAGATATCAATGCACTCCTCTGTCTTCCCCCATCACATAAGCCCCAGTGCTTTGGAAGCACAATTCACAGGGACCAGGGAGGGAAGAGAATCATTGCTATTAGTTAGCCCTGCAGCTGAAACCTACTGTGCCATTCTTCAGGCCCAACTGCAGCTCAGGCCCAGGTATTCATAAAACACCCCATGGGTGCCCTCCCCCAGCTCCCAGCATAGGCCCACCCCATTCATGCCTCTCCTCATCCCTCACCTTCCTGCGCCCATCAATGACTGTCAAGGGCACTGCTGTTTCCGGCCACCTGGATGGGAGTGGCCTCTCATTGCTCCAGAGAACCAAGATCTAGAGGACAGGAGGTTGTTCCTGAAGTCTGGGGTCTGGGGCAGAAGGCGGGTTGCAGGGGGTGGGGGGGCAGGAGTGATTTTTCTCAAGGCGAAAGAAGTTTGATAAGTCAGCTTTATAAAGTGCACATGGGAGAAGGGCTTAGTTGGCTCCAAGGTCCTTTTACTGCTGCCCTGTCCTTGCCTCTGGGCTTGTACGAGGCAGGAATTCTGGTGACATGAAGGTGGTGACCTATGACTTTAGAATTCAAGATGCTCCGTCCCCATCTTTTCTCTAAGGTTTCATTCTCTTCCTCAGCCTCTTTTATCACTCCCAGCCCAGCTCAAATGGCCTGTTTGGAGCCCTTCTGTGTGCACCCTGGCTGAGCTAACTGCTTCACTTCCTCTGCAAGGACTCTAGTGAATCTATCTGGCTTCTCTAGAAGTAAGATTTGACAGTCTGTGTGCCAGAAAATGCTAGCTCAGTCTGAATTTCTGGGCAGAATGCTTCCCTGCTTTTTCCCTGCTCAGCATTTAGCCCAGGGCCTAGTGCTCAGAAAATGACTGCTGAGTAAAGCGATGAATGTTTCCTTCTCCAGCCTCCCAAAGAGACACCTGCTTTTCATGTGGCTTCATCAATTTTCCTGGGGAAAAGGCAACAGAATCTTGGGACTTACAGAAGAAGGCAGCAAGAACACGCAGAAATCTTCCCCATGCCTCCCCGCAAAATGAGTGGTCATCCTTGGGGTCTAGAAGTCATCAGGGCCTTGCCCTGTCCCTTGCCCCCACCCTGGATCCCAGGACTCCAGCTGGGAAGGGAGCAGACCTGGGCACAGTGCTGGGAGCCTGCCACCGCCTGGATGAGCTTCAGGGGGGGCTGGCCAGGGGCCCCCACCCAGATCAGGGCGCTGAATCTGCCCTCAGGGCGGGAGCCTGGGGGAATGAGACACAGGCTATTAGGGTGGGAGAGAACAGAACCCCGTGAAGAATGACCTGAGTAGGGAGTCCCGGGGGCCAGGGAGGGTCTTGGTGGGGCTCTCCGAATGAGGCTAGGGCAGCCCTGGGTAGAGCTGAGGGGACTTCAGGTTGTCCCATCCCCAGGGCATACCCTGTTGCAGGTGGTAGAAGGGGAAGTCCTGGGGGCTCATGGAAAAAGTAGACAGGGCCAGGAGTGCCCCTGGGGGGCTGTTCCACAGAAGCGAGGGGTGAGCTGATGTTCCAAAGATCCGGTCCTGAATAACCTGAATGAGAGAGGAGCTGAGCAGAGCGAGGGATCTGTGTGATCATGGCCACACCTCCCCTTCCAGGCTCTGGGGAAGGTAGCAGCTGCATCGCCAGACCCCTGGGGTCAGAAGCTGAAGTCTAGCATAGGGCGCACTCCATGATGTTGCTCCAGAGGTGGCAGATGGCGACAGGGTCACTGCTTCCCCTTCCTTCCTTGCCCATGACAGATGTCACTAATGGGTTATGACATTCTTTTGGGACTCAGAATCCCTCCCAACATAGCACTCCAGGCAGTTGTCAGCAGTCAATTGGCCTTGGCGCATGCTTTGAAATCTATTGGCCACAGCCGTCTTCTCTATAGATAGAGAAACTGAGGCCAAGACTAGAGAAGAAACTTGGCCCAAATCTCACAGCCAAGTCTCAGATTCATCCCAGGACCATCTTCAAGATGGGGGGATCCCTAAACACTGGGACAGAGGAGTATGGAGAGGTGACAGGGATGAAGCAGGAGTCAAGGGCCAGGACCCCCATCAGGTGAGCCCCCTCACCTCGAAAGTGGTATGGATGACCTTCTCCACTGAGGAGAAGTAGGCATCCCACAGAAACTGGGTCTGCTGACGAAGGGCGAGGACCCGTGCAGGGGACATCTCCTGGAGGGCAGCCAGGACCTGGGGCAGAGTGGGAGAAAAGTGGCAGGTAACAGAGCAATTTTGAGCCTAGGAGGTCGAGGCTGCAGTGAGCCATATTCATGCCACTGCACTCCAGCCTGGGCAACAGAGCAAGACCCTATCTCAAAAATTAAAAAGTGTTCAGGGATCACACAGAGTTGGGTTTGAATGACACTTGGTAACCATGTGACTGTGGTCAAGCTATTTAACCTCTCCCAGTGTTTGCTCATTAATTGCTTAGTACCTTGTAGAGGCTCAGTAAATAAATGGTAGCTACTACTAACCACCTCTACCATCCTCAGGGGATTCAAGGCAGGTCATACATATATTTTTCAGAGCTGGACAAAATTAGTTTCATCAGATGGAAAAGTTGCCGTGCGTTTTGCTTTCCCAGCGCAGACCCTATGGAGGCGCTCTGAGTTTGAATTTTTTTTGTTGGCTTCCCCTAAATTGATATTTAAGCAGTCACAGGCCATTGGAGCTGGCCCCATGGGGATTGTCTGGTCTAGCTCATCGTATTGTAGACATGGGAAAACTGAGGCCAGAAGAGGATCAGAACTTGCTCTCAGAACCCTTAGGAATCTCTAGCTCCATCAGATCCTATGGAAGCCCGAGTGGGGAGAATTGGTGCTAGAAGAAATTCATCAGTATCCATAGAAGGAGGATAGGAACGAGGATTGAGGCCAGCCTAGATCCAGGATTCTGGGTCCCTCCCCTTTCCTGGGTCCAGTTCCCACCCTGTGGGCAGGGCTCTGAGTTACCTGAAGCAGGAGCCTCCCATCAGCTATAATGGCCGCCTTGCTCCAGTCGATGACCTCAGAGAAGGGCAGCTCCCAGTTGGGGCTGAGAAGCACCGGGATGCAGCCGGCCTGGGGGGCAGGGAGGTCATGGGGAGCCCAGCCCCACCCTGCACATACTCACCCCCGCCCCTAGTTCCCAGTTGCCCATGGGGGCAAGTGGCAAAGAGGACAGGAAAATGGGGTTTTTCCGGGAGGGGAGGTTACGGTTGTTCTGCAGAGGGTGCAGTAAATGGGGACACAGGCACACCTGAGGCCAGGAGTAAAGGAGCAGGCAGCTCACTGCCCCTTCTCATTGGCCTGGACCCAGAGGACCTGCCAGCTCATGAGTGCTGAGGGACACAGGACTGGTGACACTCAAATTGGAGTTGTACCTGCAAGGCTTGGAGGAAGCGCGAGGCAGCCTGGGGACGGTGGCCAGAGATGAGGCAGAAGGTGGCATTGGGCAGCATCTCCCAGTACTGGGTCCTAAAGAGGCACACAGGGAGGTCCCTGCGAACATGAGCCTGGACAGCACCCTTCGCCCCACCAGGCTCCCTCAATGGGAGCACCCCACACCCCAGGACCCCACACCCACACTCCCAAATATGCAAACCCACTTATGCATATGCACAGCGGCACACTGACACACTAACACAAACACAAGCCTCACACCAGCCATGCATCTGCGTTAGAAGTCAGGAGCCCTGTGTTCCAGCTCTGCCTCTGCCCTCGGTGGTCTTAGTTAGACGCTTCCCTTGCCTTCTCTAGCCTCAATTTCCTCATCTGTAAAATGGGAGGAAGCAGGCCCTGATGTTTCCAAGGCCCTGCCTGACTTAGACATGCACATCTGCCCTCCCCAACTCTGCCACACGTAGACTCTCGGCACCGCTCACCTTCGCGGCCTCTGAGCCCAGCCCTCCCCCCAACACTGAGAGCCAGGCCTATGAAAGGCTCCTCTGTCCTGAGGTGGGCTGGGCCCCCAGCCTGGAACCACACAGGAAGCTGCTGCCTAGAGGCCCCTGGCCCAGAGGACAGGCTGCCTCTGTTCCTCCCACTCAGCCCCCAGCCCTGGCCCAGGGCCACACTCAGGCTGTGTGTGCCTGTTGGGGAGGGCAGGAGTCCCAGCCTCCTCAGAGCCACTCCTCAGGGGGACCATAGCCTGTGAAACCAGCTGGGGGAGGGATAAAGGGAGAGACCAGGACACAGGCCTGCTCAGTATGGGACTCATGAGTAGGGCCCACAGAGTCCTAGGACCCTCCTTAGTTACAGCCTGTTTGGCTCTGAGCCTGAACCTCCAAGAGGCAGACCTGGGATACTTAGGCAGCCTCAGGGCCATGCCCCACTGAACAGATGGGGAAAGTGAGGCCCAGAGAGACACAAGGACTGGCTCAGGGTCACAGATAGATGGTTGGGGTGGACCTAGGACTAGAACAGAGATGTGCCAGCTCCTGACCCCGAGTTATCTGAACCACCCCAGAGCTGCTGCTTAGTGGTCTCCCAGGGACCCCAGCCTTCTTACTCCTCCCGCCATGCTTAAGTGTCCACCAGGCCCTCCCTGGAAGAAGCCACAAGTCAGCATCAGGACACCCTACACCTCATTAAAAACCACAGTAGAGGCCAAGCAGGTACAGCCCCCTTCACCCCCAAGTCAACCTCTAAGGAACTAAAAACCTCTAGGTTAAGGCTGAATAGACTGCACCACTGAGCCTTAACCTCCCTGGATCCTCTGTGCCTTTAAGATCCCTTCTCGGCCGGGCATGGTGGCTCACGCCTGTAATCTAAGCACTTTGGAGGCCAAGGCGGGCAGATCACCTGAGGTCGGGAGTTCAAGACCAGCCTGACCAACATGGTGAAACCCTGTCTTTAAAAAAGAAAAAAAAAAAAAAAGATCCCTTCTCCCTCACACTGGAGGGCCCCTCCCTGCCTTGTCAGCCTGAGGAAGTCCTCCTACTCATCTTTTTCTTTGAGGCAAGCTCTTGCTCTGACACCCAGGCTGGAGTGCAGTGGTGTCATCACAGCTCACTGCAGCCTCGACTTCCCAGGATCCAACTATTTTCCTGCCTCAGCCTCTGGAGTAGCTGGGACTACAGGCTGTGCTGCCGTGTGTGGCTATTATAATTATTATTGTTATAGCTCTGTTGCCCAGGTTGTCTCAAACTCCTGGCCTCAAGCGATCCTCCTGTCTCAGTCTTCCAAAGTATTGGGATCACAGACATGAGCCACTGAACCTGGCTTTCTCCTATGCTGTCTTAATGTCTAAGCTGAAGCATCACCTCCTCTGGGAACCCCTCCTTAATCTCTCCAGAGATGGCTCTCTCTGCTCCCACCTCCCAGTGGACTGCAGTAGTAATGATCAAGCTAACCTATATTGAGTATGTACTTTGCTTCAGGCATAGTTCTAAGTGCTTTATATGTATTACCTCAGTTCATTCTCACAGCACCTCTATGAGATGGGGGGGTATGCACTGTTATTATCTCATTTTACAGATGAGAAAACTGAGGGCCAAAGAGGTCACACAGCTCTTAAATAGAGGAGCCAGGCAGGCAGCCTGTGCAGCCGCTCTTTGCTTAACAATGTGTGTCGAACCGTTGACTTGCCTGTCTCTCCTACAAGTCTGAGCTCCTTGAGGATGGGGCTGTACCTCCCCCATCTCAGTATCCCCAGGGCCTAACAGGGTGCCTGGTGGAGAATGGACGCTCAGTGGGCACTGCCTGAATGCTCAGTGTGACACTAGGAAATACATCTGGGACCAAGAGACCAGGTATCTGGGAGGTCAATTTCAGCAGAAATTCTAGTGATGGAGCAGGCTGAGAGTGCAGCCAGTGGGTGGTCTTGGAGGTGGTGAGTTCCCCATCAGTAAAGGCAAATAAGTAGAGGCTGCATGAGCACCTGTGGCGGGGAACGGGGAGTGTGTTATAGAGGAAGTTTGTGCATCTATATGGTGACCACTGATGAAGTCTTAGGATTCTGTGGCCACATAAAGTATGCCATAGACTCAGGGCCTCAGTGCCCAAGGGTGGTTAGCGTGGCTGTACCCATGCCTCAGTGCTCTACTGGGGCCTGGCCATAGGCAGGGCCACGTTGTGACTTCCGTGTGGCCTAGGCACTTTGGCCTTCATAGTCCCTCCTGCCATAAAAAAAGAATATAGTTCATAACTATGTTGGTATAAAAACAAACAGTATTATATATTAAAACATTTTAGAGGAGGTATAGGGGGCGTAAAAAAAAAATTTTTTTCTGCCAGTTTCGGTGGCTCGTGCCTATAATCTCAGCACTTTGGGAGGCTGAGGCAGGCAGATCATTTGAGGTCAGTAGTTCAAGACCAGCCTGACCAACATGGTGAAACCCCGTCTTTACAAAAATTAGCTAGGTGTGGTGGTGGGCACCTGTAATCTCAGCTCCTTGGGAGGCTGAGGCAGGAGAATTGCTTGAACCCAGGAGGTGGAGGTTACAGTGAGCCAAGATTGTGCCACTGAAGTCCAGCCCGGGCGACAAAAGCAAGAATTTGTCACAAAAAAAAAAAAATTTTTTTTTCCTTCTACCTGAAAGTTTATTTTTAATTCTGCCTTTTTTTTTTTTTAATTTTTTGAGACAGGGTCTCACTCTGCTGCCCAGGCTGGAGTGAAGCAGCGTGATCTCAGCTCACTGCAGCCTTGACCCCCTGGGCTCAAGCAATCCTCCCACCTCAGCCTCCCAAGTAGCTGGGACTACAGGCGTGCACCACCACACCCAGCTAATGCTTGTAATTTTTGTAGAGACAGGGTCTCGCCATGTTGCTAAGATTAAGCAATTCACCCGCTTCAGCCTCCCAAAGTTCTAGGATCACAGGCGTGAGCCACTGCACCCAGCCCTGATTTTCAAAAAATGAAAATATTTTCATGGGCCTATAAAAGTATCATGGACCCTAGGTACTGACTGTGCCCCTGGTTCCCAATGGATACAGGCTGGGGGACTTTAAAACATGCATCAAACTTATGTTAAAAAATGGGGGAGAATATATATATTGCTTGTACACACTCAGAGTTTCTCAGAAAAGACACTGGAAGTTGTGTTTGGCTCCAGGCAGGAAAACTGGATGGCCAGGGAAAGGGGTAGAAGGGAGGCTTTTCACTCTATGCCCCTTTGTGCCTTTGGAATTTTGTAACATGTGAATGAATTACCTATTCATAAAAATGAATAAATAACAATTTGAATGGGTGGAGATTTATTCCAAAGCAACAAGAGACTGTTCAACCAAGGTGGAAAAACATGGGCTTTGGAGCCAAAAGTATAGGGTTGAATCCCAACTCCACTGCTTCTAAGCGCGTGATTAGAAAAGTGAGGGGCCCTTGGAGAACAGGGGACCTTGTCACCCTGGGCTACTCCACCTCTCTGAGCCTCAGTTTTCCGTTCCCTGACATAGAGATAATAACACCTCCCTTGAAGGGTGCATGAGAGGATCAGCAGTGACTTAGGTAAAGTGCCTGGCACAGCACCTGGCCCAAGGCAGGCACTCCTCAGACGTAGCCTCCTCCCCTCCCAACTCTGGCCCGGCTGAGGGAATGTGGGGCAGTGGCAGGGACTGTGAATGGCCTCTTTCTCTGGCCAGCACTTGTTTATTCAGGCTATCTCTCTCACTCTGTCCCTATACTGTCTGGCCCAGGCAGCTGCCTGGCACTTTGGAAAACCTGAGGCCCAAGCTACTCCAGAGATGACAAGTCCTGTCACCTGCAGGGAGGTCAAGGACAAAGACAAAACTCCTTGAGGGTCAGAGGACAAGGCTACCAAGCTTTGCCCCTGGGAAATAAAACTTATCAAAAATGCTACTCAGAGGGTGACCCACACTAATTAGAAGACCATGGCCAGCTCTTGTCAATTTCAGATCCATTGGTAAACATTTAATGAGCACCTACCTGCTGTGTGCAGCTCCCTAACTGAGTTTCTCAAAGAAGTTCAGACTGAAATTGCTTTCAGGTTCACCAGTAACAAACTGTGCTTAACGGTAACTAAAGTCAGCCAAAAGAACTTCCTTCAAGAATACCTGGTGCCTCATCAGAAAAGTGAGGCACAAGAGCCTTGTCACCCAAAGCGAGCTTCTGCCTGAGCTCAAGCTGCAAGGGCTTGGGCGAGATCCCTGACTTTTCAGGCTTCCTCCTTGGAGACCACTAGGGATGGGCCCTGGCAGAAGGACCCTGGGGCTGATAGGGACGAGTCCTTTTCTACTCCTGATTGTGAGGGCCCCCTGGAGGCCTCCTTCCACCTTCAGAAAGTGGAAAGATCCCATTCCCACAAGAACCTTTTCACTGAGAGACATCCCCAAGCAGAGGCAAGAATCCTTGGGAGGGAGCAGAGCTCAGAATAACTGATGTTGCTCCAGCAGAGAACAGGGAGAGAGACCTGTGGGAGGATACCAAAGTGACGGTTCCTGATTCAGGTCTGCCCCTGGATGGGGTGGATACAGAGGGAACCTTCTGCCACCGGAGCCCTGGACAACCTCAGAAGGACTTCCATTCTTGCCTGCCCAGCCAGCCTTTGGAGACTGCTGGCCTGCTGGGGACATGGAGGAGTTACAATCCTTAGAGGATAATCTTTATCACCAGGTGGAAAAGAGTTTCCGCACAAGCTCACCAGCTCCCACAGGCCCCCAGCCCTTTATATATATCCAGGCCCTCTTACTGGCAGAAAGTTCTTCCTTAGATCTGACCTACGTCATATTTGCTATAACCAAAGGCTGTTTCCTTGAGAGGTTAATCCCCAAAATTAGAAACAGGAGCAGCTTCCACCTGTGACTGTGAGGATCTCTGAGGCATTTGATGAGGTTGAGCATAAACATTTGCTTAAAACTCAGAATTCTCATACTGAAGGCTTTAGAGACAGGCAATTCTGGATCAAAACACTGGCTCTTTCTGGCTGGGTGGCCTCAGAAAAATTCCTTAACCTGTCTGAGCTTTAGTGTCTGGTACACAAACACTTAAATGCTAACAACTAGTATATTTTATTATAATAATGATTTATATAAGTGCTTAGCACAGAGTAACCAGTATACATGTGTATGTGGAAAAAAAAATATTAGGGTAGGAGGTTTGGAATAAGGGACAGGAAGTAAATAGGAGTGAGTCATGTTTTGTTTTTAAAGATCCCCAGGGGAGAACTCCAAAACCTACCTTAGACACCCCTTTGCAAAAAGTCCCCATCTTAATGGAAGTGTTCTCTGCCGTCTAACCTGGCTCCCTCCTGCTGCAGCTGAGGCCTAAGTCTGCCAGGACTACCTGGTTCTCCCATCTCAGTCCTACCTTCTACCCTCACCTCTGGGCTTGCGTCTGTCCCAGCCCCCTCCCATCTAGCCCCCAAGGCAAAAGGTTCACTTACTGCCCAGGTCCAAGGTCTTGCTCACAGCGCCCATGCCAGGGGCAGGCAGAGGAGTTGATGCCTGCTGTGCGCCACCCACCCCTCTCCTCTTCCAGGGCTAGCAGGGCTACCCCGGGCTGGGGGCTGTGTTGCCGAAGCTGGCCCGGAGCCCCACCTTGCAACGGATGGGCTTCAGGGAGAAAAGGGAGGGCCACATCAAAGCCAGCCCGGAAGGAGTCCACTGTGGGGCTGGCCTCGGCCACCATAGCCTGTCCCAGCTGGAAGGTCCTGGGGCAGGGGGCTGGGTGGAGACGAAGGACCAGATGGTTCCTGCCCCTGTTCCATTGCAGAGGCATTGAGCTGCACTCTCCAGTCTGGGCGTCCAGGCTGAGGAGGAGGAGGAGGCAGGCCCCAGCAGGGCTGAATGTGTGGAAGCGAGAGCCCTCAATGGAAGCCAGGATCCTGCGATGGGTCTCAGAGATCGGTCCAGCCGCTGGGTACACGAATACCTTGAGGCCATCGCCCCTGCACTTCGAGGTGTCAAAGCAGGATCCCCAGTTGCAGCTGCCACCATGGGGGGCTCGAGGAGGCTGAGTGGCATCTTCTGGGAGCTCTCCAGGCTGGGAGAAGCTCTGCAGGAGGTCTGCATCCAGCCAGCGAGGCCAGCCTTGGGGAGCCCTGGGCCGAGGTCTGGGAGGCGATGCCAGGCGGAGAAGGGAGAAGCCTCCCAGCAGGACGAGCAGGAGCCAGGAGGCTGACAGTGCCAGCCAGAGGGACTTTCTTCTCCACGACTGCATGTGGCCACCCACAGCCAGGGCTGGGGAAGCTGGGAGGCCTCTGCCAGCAAGCAAGCAGGAAGAGCAGGGCCTATGGGGGAGACGGGAGCTGGGACCGGCCTGCTAGTCCTGCGCTCTCATTGTATAGATAAGAAGACTGAGGCCCATGGAGACCAGGCCACCTGCACCTGTGTAAGGTCAGACAGTGAGTCACAGGCCAGGCAGGAGGAGGCCAGGTAGGACCCAGCTTGCTGGCCTGGCCCCCCTGCTCTCAGAACTCTGCCTCCTCGGCCCTTGGACAACCAAGCCACCCTTTGCCCTCTCAGCAGGGACCACTGCCCCTGTGCACTGCTCTGGCTGACGCAACCCCTGTCCAGAATGCAGGGCCGGCCGTGTCCCTCTGCCCTCCTGGCTGCACCCCTTGACCTTACCCTCAACTGAGAGGAGGGCTGTCTGCCAGGCCATGGGGACCAGTCAGGGCTCCCACAGGGGGCGGCTTGGCCAGGGACAGGCTGGAGGGAGCAGGGCTGGTCTTCCCACTCCTCCCGTCGCCTGAGCAGCCCTGGCTGCCCCTGTGCCCGCTGGCAGACACTCCTGAGCTGTGGGCCTGTGGCTGGAGCTAAAATTAGACCCTGCATCCCATGTGGATCATCGGAGTCAGCTGAGGTCACAGCCTGGGTGCAGCTGGTGTCCCCGCTTTGGAGGGCCAGGCGGGCGCGGGGTCCTGGTCTTCATCCACTCTGCCGCTGCCCCAGCCCAGGAAGTGTAGCCCCTCTTCCCCGCAGCCCAGCAGCTGCCCTGCACTGTCTGGCTTGGAACTATCACAGTGCAGAGGCCAGGGTCGCTGTGCCAAGCCCCCCAAACTCTGCGGTGTCTCTTCCCGTCCCTCTCCAGTCGGCATCTGGCCGGTCTAGACCTCTTTCCTTAGCAGCAGCCTGGCTCCTCCCCTACCAGCCCTGATTCGCTCCTGGCTGGGAGGCAGGGACTCCATTTAACCCCTTCCAAACCAGTTTCCTCAACTGCTAATCCAACCAGCAAGTACCGCAACTCACAGCTGGCCATGAGCTATCACAGCCTCTGTCTCAGTCCTCTAGCCACCCTCCAAGGCAGAGGTTTACCTGTCATTTTTCACAGATGAGAAAAGCTCAGAGAGGGGATGCACTCTTCCTAAGGTGACCCAGCTAAGAAGTGGCAGGGTGGGATTTGAACCCTGAGCTCCTGATCATTGGTCACCCCAGCAGTGGACCCTGTGACTGGAGCAAAAACTAGACCCTGCACCCGCTGTGGGCTATCAGAGTCAGTGGAGGTCAGAGCCTGAGTGTGGGGAGTCTACGATCAGCAGATGAGAAGGTCAGCAGATGAGATGAGTGAGGAGTTAAGGGGTGGAGGTGGAGGAATTGGGTAAGGTGCCCCCAACTGTCCCCAGGATTGGTCTCTCTTCCTTCAGCAGCCCCACCCCCAATCTCCTGCAACTCTCAGCCTTTGGCTCCAGTCTATATGGAAAGTTCTCTCTGCACTTGACTCTGTGAATCCAGGCCCCATGGAGGGATTTCCCTGGTGAGTGCCCTATGAGGGGAGTCAGGAGTGGGTGATGTCATCCACTGAGGAATCACTGGGGTGACGGGAGAGACACACTCTGGCCATGAGGAGCCCTGGGCTGATATTGGGAGGCACGGGGAGTCGCAGACTTGAGTGGGCTCTGCCTCTTACCCTGACTGCCTCAGGGGTGTGGGGCTTCTGTCCCCTTATCTCTGGGATGGGCATAATCTCAGCCAGGAATGGGTTGCCAGGTTGACCCAGGCCTGTTCCCTGAGGTCCCTCAACAGGTGGTGGCCTCTTTTCCCCTGCTTGCCTCCCTTTGATCTTGGAGGGCTGCTGATCAGACGGAGGAGCCACCATGGAACCTGTTGCCCTCAGTGAGCAGCCAGTCTGAGACTGTCCTAAAAATGGCCCACAAAGGGGAAACTGGCCTCTCGGCACTAACGGCTCAGTCACTCAGTGATGAACTGTGGCTCCTGCACACCTCAGTTCTCCGACGCTGACAGGCCCCCACACAGGCCACTGGCTGCTTCTGCTTCACAAGCCCCCCTCTCACCATGCCCAGCCAACTCCTCATCCTGCAAGAGTCAGCTGAAAGGTCCCTCCCCATTGGAGAAGGAAGCTTCTCCAGTGTTCCTCAGGCTATGTTAGAGCCCCCTTCTAGGTCCTCATGCCACTCCTTCATCCCTCTATCCCCATACACAGTCATTCATTCATCTAACAAATAGGAGTGTTGAATATGGGCCAGGTTCTAAGCTAGGCCAGGGGACACAACGCTGAGTAAGAGTAATCATAGCTGACGCTTGTATTGCACTTACCATGTGCCAAGCATCTCTCGTTTGTATCAGCTCGTTTCATCCTTGCCCCAACCTTAGGAGAGAGAAGCTGATGATCCACATTTTACAGATGAGAAAACTGAGGCCCAGGGAGCTTAAGTAATTTGCCTAAATTCTCATGGCTTACTTAGCCAAAACTTGGACCCAGGTACTGCACTCCTATAACCACTGCACCATTCCAGCTCCTAACAGGGAGGGAGACGGATGAGCTTGCTCTCCTGGAGAAGACAATTACAGAACTAGGCAATTGCAGGCAATTCCAGAATGAGGAGAGGGGACCCTGAGAGTACAGGGAAGGGCTCCCTAGCCCAGGGGGCCGGAGAAGGCTTCCGAGGAGGTGATACTTACCCTAAGACCTGAAAGAGAGCAATGTGGTTTTTAGAAAAATCACCGTGGCTTTCTGTGTGGGGACAGACAGGAAATGGCAGGGCTGGCGGCAAGGACAGCTTTTTGACGGGTCTGTCACCCCACAAGTCTCTCATTCATTCAACAGCTATTTAATGAACCCCTACTGTGAGGCCAGGCAGGTCTTAAGCACAGTGAGCAAAGCAGAAAAAATCTTGCCCTCCTGGAACTTACCTTCCAGGGAGGGGAAATAGGCAAGAACAGATGAATATATATCTTATGCTATCTGGCAATAACCTCTGGAGAGATGGGATGAGTTGCAATGTTAAACAGAATTACGGGAGGCCTCATCAAAAAGCTGGCATTTGTGGCCTGGTGCGATGGCTCACATCTGTAATCCCAGCACTTTGGGAGGCTGAGGTGGGCAGATCACTTGAGGCCAAGAGTTCAAGACCACCCCACCCAACAAAGCAAGACCCTATCTCTACTAAAACTACAAAAATTAGTTGGGTGTGGTGGTGCATGCCTGTAATCTCAGCTACTCGGGAGGGTGAGGTAGGAAGATTGCTTGATTCCAGGAATTTTAGGCTGCAGTGGGCTATGATGCTGCCGCTGTGCTATGATGGTGCCACTGCATTCTAGCCCAGGCACAAGAGGAAGACTCCTTCTTTAAAAAATGTAAAGCAAATATAAATAAATAAGCCAGGCAAAGTGGCATGCACCTATTATCCCAGCTACTCAGGAGGCTCAGGCGGGAGGATATCTTAAGCCCAGGAGTTTGAGATCAGCCTAGGCAACATAGCAAGGCTGTCTTTATTGTTTTTTCAAAAGACACACACACACACACACACACACACACACACACACACACATATGCATTCAACAAATATTTGTTGAATGAGTGAAGGAATGGATGGATGGACAAAGTTGAGATGGCTAGGAGGCCAAGGCCAGCTGATTTGGGGTTTGGGGAAATACCTAATCCCGTTCTATGAATAGCTCTGTGCATCCCCGACCCTAGCCCTGGGCACCCTGGCTGGCTCCTGCCCATGCCCATATTTGTGCACACACAGAAGCCTTCTCTTACCTTCATCCCAGCAGGGGAGGCTCTCAGGCCAGCTGGAACCTGGCCTTGTCTGGACTGCAATTCACAGGGTTGCCCTGGGGTTTGGATGGAGGAAGAGAAGGCAGGGGCATCCTGGCAGGCAGGACTGAGATCAGGGATTTGTAAGGGGCCTCCATCAGGCTTTTCAGTGCTCAGTAAAGCCACCAGGAGCCCCCATCCTATACCTGGGCTCTGGTCAATGGGACAGAAGCAAACACTTCGGGGGATGGGAATGAGAGAGAGCAGGAAGGAGAGGACAGCACCGAGGAGAGGGCCTAGCCTCTGGTGCAAGGTAGGCGGCTTCCTGGAGGAGGCAGAAGACTTGTTTCTGACAGGACAAGATTGAAGTAGGCCTTTGTGTGAATTTGAGAGCTCTGAGCACTGCAGTGTGTGTCATAGCTGTGGTGGTGTCACAGCTGCCTGGGTGCTGCCTGGGCATGGGGGTGCTTCCTGCCTGAAGCACCAGGTGTCATATTGGCCAGGATGCCCAGGCAGAAAATGGGGCCTAATAATATCATGTGTCACCTGAAGTGTTTCCTCTCTGCACCCTGCTTGGCCTTCCTTCCCTCCCTCCTGCTTCAGGCTGGGCCTGAAATCTCCAGAAGGAATGGCCCTGGTTCTCAGAGGAAGGGACCCAGCAGTAGAGTCCTGTGGTTAAGAGCACTTGAGCTCTTTAACAAGCCAGGTGTTCTGTGCAAGTTACTTCACCTCTCTGTGCTTCTGTTTCCTATCAGTAAAATGGGGATGCTAATAATAGCTCCTTCCGTAAAGGCTTGCTGGGAAGGAGATTAAATAAATGAGATAGTGAGTGTGCAACATTCAGCACACCGTACCTGGTGTGGAGCAGGCCCCTAACAAATGGCATCCTTCTGTCCCTCCTCAGACCCAGGGAGGTGAGACTCGCCCAAGGGGTGCAGAGGTATCCATCTGGCTGAATCAGGACCAAGACTTGGGCTTCCCCCTCCCTGTTCCTCTTGCTGCACCTCCACCTCCATTCAGGAAGAAAGAAGATACTGGGACTCCAGGAAATGATCACTGTGGAAACCCATCTGCTGCTTCTCGTCTACGGCTGTTTGTTCCTCCAACTCTGAGCTGCCTGAGTATCTCACTGCAGAATTAGCAAGTGCGGAGGCTGGAGGTTTCCGGAGGCTCTGGGGTCGCAGCTCTCTCTTGCCTGAGTGTAGAGATAACCACAAGCCATGGTGAATCCCAAACGCTGCAATATCAATCAACTCCAGATGAAGTGTCTGCCCCTGTAGATGCCCCCTCCCGCAGGAGGCAGAGCAGTTCCTGCTCATAGCAAGTAACCACACCTGAACCCCACAGGTTCAGGGAAGCCATCCGGCGGACCTGGAGATGCGGGATGGAGAAGCAGGTTCCAGTCTCTGCTCCTCTTCTAGGCATGGCTATGTGACCTTGGACAAGTCACACCCTTTCCCTGGGCCTTCATTTTCTTTTTTACGTATTTTTTAAATTTGTTTTTTATTTTAAAATTTGTTTTAGAAACAGAGTCTTACTCTGTCACCCAGGCTGGAGTGCAGAGGTGCAACCACAGCTCACGGTAGCCTCAAACTCCTGGGCTCAAGTTATCCTCTCACCTCGGCCTCTTAACACACCGGGACTACATACATGAGCCACCACACCTGGCCTTGGGCTTTTCTTTTCTTTTTTTTTTTTGAGATGGAGTCTTGCTCTGTCACCTGGAATGCAGTGGCACGATCTAAGCTCACTACAGCCTCCGCCTTCAAGCAGTTCTCTGCCTCAGCCTCCTGAGTACCTGGGATTATAGGCACCCACCACCACGCCTGGCTAATTTTTGTATTTTTAGTAGAGACAGCGTTCTCCATGTTGGCCAGGCTGATCTTGAACTCCTGACCTTAGTGATCTGCCAGCCTTGGCCTCCCAAAGTGCTGTGATTACAGGCATGAGCCATCGAGCCCAGCCTTCATTTTTTTTTTTTTTTTTTTTTGGGACGGAGTCTCGCGATGTAACCCCGGCTGTGGTTCAGTGGTGCGATCTCCGCTCACAGCAACCTCCATCTCCCAGGTTCAAACGATTCTCCCACCCTAGCCTCCTGAGTAGCTGGGATTACAGGTACCCACCACCACTCGTGGCTAATTTCTAATTTTTCTATTTTTAGTAGAGATGGGGTTTTGCCATGTTGGCCAGGCTGGTCTCAAACTCCTGACTTCAGGTGATCCACCCGCCTCAGCCTCTCAAAGTGCTGGGATTACAGTGTGAGCCACCACGCCCAGCCTCAGGCTTTCATTTGCTTATCATTAGCCTAAAATGGTAGCAGAACTTGGCTTTTCAGAGCAAAAAGATCGGAAATTCTTGCTCAGAAGTAATCCTGACACAGGTCGGAAGGTCACTCCTTCCATTTCCCATCCTGTCAACACGACTTGCTTAAGGAAAATTTTGTAAAACTTAGAAGTGAAGCAATGAGGAGCCTGTGTGGCCTTAATCCTCCCACTGGGGCATTGCATAACAAGCTCTCAAGTGTTGTGGGACTCCCTAACGGGGAGTAACTTTGTTTGCCTTTTTTTTTTTTTAGACAGGGTCTCACTCTGTTGCCCAGGCTGGAGTGCAGTGGCATAATCATGGCTCACTGCAGCCTTGACCTCCCAGGCTCAAGTGATCCACCTACCTCAACCTCCTAAGTAGCCAGGACTACAGGCATGAACCACCACCCCTGACTATTTTTTTTTTTTTTTTAATTTTTTGTAGAGAAGAGTTCTCTCTCTGTTACCCAGGCTGGTCTCTAACTCCTGGGCTCAAGCCATTCTCCTGTGTCACCCTCCCAAAATGTTGAGATTACAGGCATGAACCACTGTGCCTGGCCTTGTTAGACTTTTTACTCCCTATGTATTGGGGCTCAAACATTTAATAAGTCTGAGAACTAAGGTGCTAATGTGTAGAAAACAGATAAGCTACAAACAATTTTTGTCCAAGAGTGATACAGATGACTTCTGATCAGTAGGGATCACCCCTAAAGGTTATAGTTCATGAACTGTAGGGCATTTCCCAGTTTGGGATCTAACTGGCAATCTTGTTCCAGCATTCCCTGTGCTTCCTCGACTCCCATCAATGAGTTCTCTGAACCAGCTCTGTCATCCTGACAGCTGCCTTGTGAATGAGTGAAATTAATAGAGATGTGCTCACTGTGTATTTGTATGATTTTTTTTTTTCTTTTACATTTAGAGGTTTACCATTTTGAAGCTCACCGAGGCTCATTTTCCTCTTCTGTAAAATAGGGAATTCAAGGGAGAGGTTGAACATGTGCCAGGCGCTACTGGCACCTGGCTACTCTTTAAATCCAGAATTTCATTTAAGCCTCACAGCAAAACTGCCAGGGCAGATGGCTATTCCCCCAGTTTTACAGATGAGGGTCAGAGAGGTAAAGTGATTGCCCCAAGGCCACACAGCCATTCAGTAACAGCCTGGATTTGAGCCACTGCATCACAGGGGACTAATTCCCTCCTCACAGGCTTACTGAGGGGCTCGTTGGATGAGATAACAGGTGGGAAAGTGCTTGGCAAACTGTACAGGTGGATACACAAGTGATCATTATAGTCAATCCGAGTCTACCTTGCCTTACCTTTCCTTTCCCCTCATGCCACCTTGCCTAAGACCAAGTCTAACTCTACTTGATGTTGCCCCAGACTCATATGGACTTCAGTTGGGATGGCACCAGCTTCAAGAGGCTAAAGAAGAGAACTGAAGCCAGAAAATGAGACATAGGATTTATTTGAGGAGACTTACATACAGGGTGGTCCAGTGGTGGCAAGCTGGATGGGAGAACCACAACTGCTTGCAAAAAGCATGAAGCTTATATTGCACTCTCGGCCGGGCATGGTAGCTCATGCCTGTAATCCCAGCACTTTGGGAGGCCGAGGTGGGTGGATCACCTGAGGTCCAGAGTTCAAGAGCAGCCTGGCCAGCATGGTGAAACCCCATCTCTACTAAAAAGATATAGCATTCTCACTTAGCACCCTCCCCAGCATCCTTCATGTGGCAACGCTCATTTCTTCAGTTATTGCTGTCAGGTGCATCTACCATACACCAGCCACCCTAAACACCACCCAGGGTCTCTCCCTCTGGGAGGTGGGTCTCTGCTTCCTCTAGAGTGAGTTTCTGTTATCCAGAGAAAGCCAGAGGGGATTAAGGTAACAGGCATCTCTGGTCCATCCCCTCACACACAGGACCTTGTTCATACCTCATGCTGCAGGTTGCGCTTTTAGTCCTGGCCACTCCTTTGGGGGCTGTATTGCTGGGGGCTGTATTCCTGTATTCTGGGTCTGGGAGACATCCCATATTCCCGGGATAGGGGTCTGGGGAACATCCCATATTCCCGGGATAGGGGTCTGGGGGACATCCCATATTCCCGGGATAGGGGTCTGGGGGACATCCCATATTCCCGGGGTAGGGGTCTGGGGGACATCCCATATTCCCGGGGTAGGGGTCTGGGGGACATCCCATATTCCCGGGGTAGGGGTCTGGGGGACATCCCATATTCCTGGGGTAGGGGTCTGGGGACACACCAAGGGAAGTAAATTTCAAACCCTGATCCTGAAGTCATTCTGTGCCATCCTCCTGAATGTCTCACCTGAATTGGACCCCTTTGAAGGCTACAGAAGCTGTGTCCAGCCTCCCTCCAGTTAGTTTCTGGACCTTTCTAGAGCAGCCCACCTCCGAACACCTCAGCTCTGGGTACCAAGGGGTTAATGCTTGGAGCCAGCTTAGCAAATGTTTACCTAACCGGCAGGCTGCTTCCATCCCCAGGTAATTAACAGTCTACTTTCCAAAGCCCGGGCAGAAAGGTTTATTTCTCCTTTTCTCCTTTCCCAGGGATGCCTCTTGTGAACACAGCTTTCTGTGGGCTCTTTGAGAAGACGCCCAGCAGAGTTTGGGAGATGAGGGCAGGGATCAGGCCTGGAGCGAAGCAGGCCCAGAGGTAGGCACCAAGGAGGAGATGAAGGGGGCTTTGTCCCATTTCTCTCTGAGTCTTAGCCCCATCCTGAGAGCATGCCCCCAGACTGCCATTCTTGAATATGTGACAATTACTAGTATAATCAGTGGAGCCCCTGCAAAGGCTGGGACCCTTGCATACTTTGCCTCACTTAACTTTCACTACTAGAAGAGTGAGACCCTCTTATCTCTGCTTTCAGATTAGGTAAAGGAGATGCAGGGCAATGAAATCACTAGTCTAGGCTGGGCCCGGTGGCTCACACCTGTAATCCCAGAACTTTGGGAAGCTGAGGCAGATGGATCACCTGAGATCAGGAGTTCGAGACCAGCCTGGCCAACATGGTGAAACCCAGTCTCTACTAAAAAGACAAAAAAAAAAATTAGCCAGGTGTGGTGGTGGGTGCCTGTAATCCCAGCTACTCAGGAGGCTGAGGCAGGAGAATCACTTGAACCTGGGAGGTGGAGGTTGCAGTGAGCCAAGATCGAGCCACTGCACTCCAGCCTAGGCAACAAGAGTGAGACTCCATCTCAAAAGAAAAAAAGTCAGGGAAATTTTTTAAAACTCACCAATTTATATAAATACATGTATAATATTATAGCTAAAAACTAGGAACGGGAAGAACTGCTAAGTGGACTTGGAAGCACGGAGTTGATGCAACAGAACCTTGAAATGCTATTTGGAAAGTGGAATAACTGACATTTACTAAGCACTAATGACTTGTCAGGCACTTGGCAGAGAGAGAGGTCTTTACATGCAAAATCTCATTTAACATCCTCAAGGGTCTTCTGAGGTAGGTATTATCACCATTCTTCCTTTTTTTTTTCTTTTTTTTTTGAGACAGTCTTGCTCTGTCGCCCAGGCAGGAGTGCAGTGGTACAGTCACAGCTCACTGCAGCCTCAACTTCCCAGGCTCGAGTGATCTCCCACCTCAGCCTCCTAAGTAGCTGGGATCACAGGCATGTGCCACCATGCCAGGCTAGTTTTTTTTTTTTTTTTTTTTAAAGAGATGGGTTTCACGATGTTGCCCAGGTTGGTCTTAAACTCCTGGGCTCAAGTGACTATCTCACTCTTCTGTTGCTAATGGCTTATTACAGCAATTTAAGGAAATGACACCTCCGGGATTAGATGTAAACATAAAGTGTTCAATATAGCATCCAGTACATAGTAGGTACTGAACAAATTCACTGCTTTTTCTTCCATAAGGGAAAGTAAAAAAAAAAAAAAAAAAAAAAATCCAGCAGATCTGATGCCAGATAGACCGTGGTTCAAGTACGGGGTTCCTCCACACTGGTTGGGTGACCCTAGATGAGTGATTTCTCAAAAAAAAAAAGAAAAATGAAATCACTCATTTAGGGTCACCCAACCATTGTATTCAAACTAGAAAATGCTAAGCCTGCTTACTGCCTTGCCTGTTCCTTCCCTGAAACTAGACAGAGTGGGAATGGGGTTTGGCTTCAGCTCGCCCCCACTGGAGCATTCTTTCACACATTCACATTGATTCATAAAACCTACTACACATCTCGCTGACACCACACCCGCTAACCCTGAAGGTTTAGCCAAACAAAGAAAATCACCATTCTGTATTGTTCTGGGCACTCATAATGTGTAACCATGCCTTTTACTTCAAGGAATCCAGGAACTGACTTTAGGAGATCCATTGGTTGTAGAGTAACTGATTTACAGGCTTGTTGCTGCTGGCCAGACCACCAGCAGGTGGCCCATTACTCAAGAAAACCAGCCGACCAGATGTGAGGACCTGCAGAGCCCACCTCACGTGCTTTGCCCAGCCCAGACTGCATAACCTACCCACTATCAACTCCCATGCTTTGCCTAATAAAAATTCCCAGCCAGCTCTTTTCAGAGAGTCAGCCAGGGAATTCTCTCGCTGTCTTGTGCTGCCTCCCTTATGCCCAGGCACAAGCTCCAATGAAGCCTTGTCTGGTTAAACTCTTTTGGCCTCATGTCAATTTCTATTGCATTGACAGCCCAAGAACCCATCCTTGGGATCCAAACCACACTAAACGTTCTTGTCCACCTTTTCCCCTCTGCCACCTAACAGACCCCATGTGTCTCCCACGGCATAGCATGACCCCTCCTCTCCCAAGAGAGTATAACAAACTTCTGTGAGTATAACAAACTTTTTTTTTTCTTTAAAAAAAAAAGAGATGGGGTTCCACCACATTGGCCAGTCTGGTCTCGAACTCCTGACCTCAGGTGATCCACCTCCTTCGGCCTCCCAAAGTGCTGGGATTACAGGCATGAGCTACCACGCCCTGCCTAACAAACTTCTTTTCAGTGGCGGTCATCTCCTGATCTGTTGGCTTCACCATACCTAAACAATAGTAAGCCAGTCCCTCATGGCTTCCATCATACGAATAAAATCCGAACTTCTTTCCATGGCCTAGAAGGCCCGCTGAGCTCTGGCCTCTCCCTGCCCTCCAAGCCCTGGCCTCTGCCCTCCCTTTCCCTGGGCTCCAGCCCCACTGCTTTTTTTCCTGCCCCCACACCCAGCAGAGCCTTGGGGGCCTTCCTTTGCTATTCCCTCTGCCTAGAACTTCTTTGCCCAGAACTCAGCAGGGATGGCTTCTTTTCCATGTCCAGGGCTCAGTTTACAGTCACCTTCTCAGCCAGGCCCTCTCTGCCAGGAACATTTACCATCAAGGAACAATAACAGCCAACATTTCTTGGAAATTTTCCATGGCCCAGACACTATTTTATGTGCTTTCTAGTTACTATTCACTCCTTGAATCCTCACAACAACCCTTTAAGGTAGATATTGTGACTCTTCCTATTTTGCAGATGAGGAAACTGAAGCTCAGAGAGGTTAAATGACATGACAGAAGTTTTACAGCTAACAATCAAGAAAGCCAGAACTCAAACCCAGCAGCCTCAAACCCAGAGTCCACACTTGGAACCACGGAGCTGTATTTCTTAACACAGAGTAACGGCACGATAAATACTAGCACATTGTTGTTTTACCAGAGCCTACGTTTCACCCACCAATTTTCTTCCTCTTTTTAAAAAAAAAAAATATTGATCGTAAACCTATGCAGGCAGGAGCCTGATGAGTTATTTATTTATTTAGAGACAGAGTTTCACTCTTGTTGTCCAGGCTGGAGTGCAGTGGCACGATTTCGGCTCACAGCAACCTCCACCTCCAGGTTCAAGCGATTCTCCTGCCTCAGCCTCTCAAGTAGCTGGGATGACAGGCATGCAACACCACGCTCAGCTGATTTTGTATTTTTGGTAGAGATGGGGTTTCACCATGTTGCCGAGGCTGGTCTCGAACTCCTGACCTCAGGTGATCCACCCCCTTGGACTCCAAAAGTGCTGGGATTACAGGCGTGAGCCACCACACCCAGCCAACATTATTTTTTAATGTAGAAGCTAGGTCTTGCTTGGTTGCCCAGGCTGGGAGTACCATAGCTATTCATAGGTGTGATCATAGCTCACTGCATCCTCATCCTCATCCTCCTGGGCTGAAGCGATCCACCCGCCTCAGCCTCCTGAGCAGCTGGGATTAGAGGCATGGGAGTCCACCCTTTCCCCGATTTTCTTTCATTAAGCTTGGATTCCTTCACACAAGTCATTCACTGTCCAGTTTGTCCCTCTTGCTCCCTATTGCCTTAGGCCAATTTAAACTAACTTGGTTGAACCCTGAAGTCATCCATGCCTCTTACTCAGCCCCTCATTTTTCTAGTTGTTGTTGTTTTTGAGACAGACTTTTACTCTGTCACCAAGGCTAGCATGTAATGGAGCAATCATGGCTCACTGCGGCCTCTGCCTCCTGGACTCAAGCGATCCTCCCACCTCAGCTTCTCGAGTAGCCGGGAATACAGGTGCACACCACTGCATCTGGCTAATTTTTTTTTTCCAGTTTTGTAGAGCTGAGTGCGGTGGCTCACACCTGTAAGCCCAGTGCTTGGGAGGCTGAGGTGGGTGGATCAGTTGAGGTCAGGAGTTTGAGACCAGCCTGGCCAACATGATGAAATCCTGTCTCCACTAAAAATACAAAAATCAGCCAGCTGTGGTATGGTGGTACACGCCTGTAATCTCAGCTACTCAAGAGGCTGAGGCAGGAGAATCAAAAACAAATTTGTAGAGACATGGTCTCGCCATGTTACCTGGGCTGGCCCCTCATTCTTTCAACCAGTACCCACCATGCCAGGTGCTGTGCAGGGCCCACAAAAATGAATGTTACCCTTGCCCTCTGGGAGCCCACAGTCACATGTGGAGGCAGACCTGCACCGGGTCACTTCACTGCAGGGTTATGTGTGCTGTCCTGGGGATGCCAACAATTGTCAGAGAAGCACCTGGGAGCACTAAGCAATCAGCCAAGGAGGACATCCCAGAGAAAGTGACATCTCTACTGGGTTCGAAGGACTAGACAGGAAGCAGACGGGAGAAGCTCAGTACAAACAAATGCATGAAGGTAGCTGAGCGCACACGTGTCTAGGGACTGGCTGGTCATGTTGGATGCAAAGCAGGCGTGAATCTACCTGGCTGAGGGAAATTGATCCAGATCTTGAAGGGCTTCTGTAAGGACTGCAACTTCTGTTGTGGAGGCTGCAAGCAATCCCAGAGGGATTTTATTTTATTTTGCCTGGCCTCAGTCCATTCTTTTTTTTTTTTTGAGATGGATTCTCACTGTGTCGCCAGGCTAGAGTGCAGTGGTGCAATCTTGGCTCACTGCAACCTCTGCCTCCTGGGTTCCGGCGATTTTCCTGCCTCAGCCTCCTGAGTAGCTGGAATTATAGGCAGTCACCAACATGCTCGGCTACTTTTTTTGTGTTTTTAGTAGAGACGGGGTTTCAGCATGTTGGCCAGGCTGGTCTCCAACTCCTGATCTCAGGTGATCTGTTCGCCTTGGCCTCCCAAAGTGCTGGGATTACAGGCGTGAGCCACTGCACCCGGCCCTCGGTCCGTTCTTGGAACACACTCCATCACCTGGTTCCCAGAACTCAGACTGCACAATGGTTACTTCATCACTGGCTAGGAACCCTAGCCACCCTAGGAACAGCTACCACAGCAGAGGCCTCTCTATACCTCCCTCCCCTCCAGCCTCGCCCACTGCCACTCTCCCTTCCTGCCCCCACCCTGGGTCCCCTGACCCCACTTTACCTGCCATGTTCCTATAATTTTCTCAGGCTCCCAGCTGGCATTGCTGCCTTCAGTGGGATCTGATCATGAAAAGAAAACAGTGCCCTGGGGACCCCAGAATGCCCTACCCTACTTCACGTGCTGCACCCCTTCTGCTGCCAACCTCTCTGCCCTGCCCAAAACCAGTGCTGTGTCAGGCTAGGCAGTCTTCCTAGAAATTTTAAGCAGGGATTGGCATGATATTGCTGGCAAGTTTTCCACCCCCTCTCCCATTCCAACCCCATCCAATTTCTCCAAAACTACTGAGAACTTGGTGCTCACCAAATCAGCTCATGTTCTGCAGGCTGGCAAGCCTTTACCAGGCATCTGATAGGCTTGATAATAACAAGGCTGGAAGCCAGGAAGAGAACATTAAGAGCAGGAATTCAGCCCTGCCTTGGCCTCTAGGTATCCCTGAACTGGCCCAGTTTCCAAGAATCATTTTGATGAGAGATTCTGGGAAACAGGACATTGTTGAGGCCAAGTAACCTCCCAGAGGCCTGGAAGGAGCCAGAAAGCAGAAAGGGTAATGCTTCCCCGTCTCAGGTGGGAGTGAGCAGGAAGTCCGGCTCCTTTCCTTGTGGGAAGCCCCCTCAGCCTGGCCTCCTTCTGGGTTCCGTAGCCCCTGCTTCTCTCAGCTGGGGCTCTGGCAGCTGCCTTGGGGGATGTCCCCCATCTCTGCACTTAGGCTTGGCAGACAGGGAATATGAGAGCAGCCTCGAGAACCCATTCCTGTCCCTTCCCAATAGCCAGGCATCCAGGTATGGTAGCAGAACAGGGAAATCTGAGTTCAATCCTGGTTTGGCCAGCCATTAACTATAAGACCTTGGGTAAGTCACCCGGCCTCTGCATACCTTGGTTTCCCAACCTGCAAACTGGGGATGGAGCTACTGACCTCTCAGAATCACCAACTGAATGAGCTCAGGTGTGCCGAGCACTTGGCACAAACATGTTCCTTCCCAAGGCTGGACACTGGCATTTGGCATTCTTTAGGTGGAGTGGGGCCAGGGCGGGCATTAGCTGGACCGCACAGTTTCAACACATATTTTGGCAGAGAAGACAGCACTCGTAAAGGTATGCAGGGGTGACAGGGCATGGCAAGGTTGGAGGAGAACGTTATGTTCCCAAGCAGTTTGCTGTCCCTGGAGCAAGGGGTGACCAAGAATGAGGAGATGGGAGATGAGACAAAAAAGACCAGCTAGGGTCAGGATTCGGAGGGCCTTGAGCCAGACTAAAAAGCTTAGGCTCCACATGTACCCCTTAAACTTAAAAGTTGGAAAGAAAAAACAAATATATATAAAATAAGTAAAAGTCTTGGGCTCCATTTCAGGCCTGCCATCATGGGGTGCAGCAGTGAGGACTGTGGAATGTGATCCAGGCAGACCCAGCTGCACATTTCAGTTCATTTCATTTAGTCTAGTGCTGGGAGGCTGCAGTGAGCTCTATTTGTACCACTGCACTCCAGCCTGGGTGGCAGAGCCAGATTCTGTCTCTTAATTTAAAGAAGAAAGAAAAAGAAAAAGAATAGGCCAGGCACAGTGGCTCACCCCTGTAACCCCAGCACTTTGGAGGCTGGGGCAGGCAGATCATGAGGTCAGGAGATCGAGACTGTCCTGGTCAACATGGTGAAACCCCATCTCTACTAAAAATACAAAAAAATTAGCTGGGCACGGTGGCGCATGCCTGTAGTCCCAGCTACTCCGGAGGCTGAGAAAGGAGAATTGCTTGAACCCAGGAGGCAGAAGTTGCAGTAAGCCGAGATCGTGCCACTGCACTCCAGCCTGGGCGACAGTGTGAGACTCCGTCTCAAAAAAGATAAAAGAAAAGAAAAGACAGAGAGAGAAAGAAAGAGGGAGAGAAGGAGAGAGGGAGGGAGGGAGGAAGAGAGGGAGGAGGGGAGGAAGGAAGGAAGGAGAAAAAAGAGAAGAAAGAAGGAGAGAGAGAAAGAAAGGGAGGAAGGGAGAAAGGAAGGAAGGAAAGAGAAAAAAGAGGAAAGAAAGAGAAAGAAAGGAAGGAAGGAAGAGACAGAAAGAGAGAAAGAAAGAAAGAGAAAGAAAAGGGAGGGAGGGGAGGAAGGAAGGAAGGAAGGATGGAAGGAAGGGGGAAGGAAGGAAAGAAGAGAAAGAAGGAAAAAAAGAAGGAAGGGAAGGGAGAAAGAAAGAAAGAGAAAAGAGAAAGAAAGAAAGAAAATGAAAGAAAGAAAGGATAGAGAAAGAGAAAGCAAGCAAGAAAGAAAGAAAAAGGAGAAAGACTATCTTATCTGAAGATGGGGAAATTGGGCATTTAGGTACCAACTCTCTTGATGATTGAAGGTTGCCTCTGAGGTACGTAACACAACTGTTCCTGCTGGTTCATAGATACCTAAGAAAGCTCTCAGGCAAGGAAGCCAAGAGAAGCAGGCTCTTGTGTGGTGGGGCCCTGAGCATGCTGAAAACTACCACACTGGCAAGGGACTCAGAGAAGGGATGGGGGCTGTGAGGCAGTTGTCAACACTGTCTGCTGTTACTTCTCTCGTCTGGAAAATGGAGAGGATATGAGATGCTTCACAGGAAGGTTAAATGTAAAGTATTTGAAAGTTACCTAATGACATGGCTGACGAGTAGGGGATAATCAACAAATGGTAGGTATGCTTAGGGTCAGCTCAGATGCCAGCTCCTCAGAGAATCCTTCCCTCCCACCCTATTGAGAGTAGCTCACTCCTTTCATTCTCCATCAAAGCAGCATCCTATTTCCTGTGGAGCATTTAACATGGTATATAATTATCTCGGTTATGTATTTGTTTGAGGTTTTGGTTTTGTTTTTGTTTTAGAGACAAAGTCTCACTCTGTTACCCAGGCTGCAATGCAGTGTCGCAATCATAGCTCACTGTAGCCTCAGACTTCTAGGTTCAAATCATCCTCCCACTTCAGCCTTGTAGTAGATAGGACTACAGTCATGCACTACCATGCCCAGCTATTTAAAAAAAAAAATTTTGGGGGGCGATGCGGAACTGCAGCGAGCTGGCTCAGTAAAGCAGAGGCAGCAGGGAAAGATGGCGGCGGCTGTTCCACAGCCGGCGTGGACCGTGGAGCAGCTGCGCAGTGAGCAGCTGCCCAAGAAGGACATTATCAAGTTTCTGCAGGACCACGGTTCAGATTCGTTTCTTGCAGAACATAAATTATTAGGAAACATTAAAAACGTGGCCAAGACCGCTAACAAGGACCACTTGGTTACAGCCTGTAACCATCTTTTTGAAACTAAGCGTTTTAAGGGTACTGAAAGTATAAGTAAAGTGTCTGAGCAAGTAAACAATGTGAAGCTTAATGAAGATAAACCCAAAGAAACCAAGTCTGAAGAGACTCTGGATGAGGGTCCACCAAAATACACAAAATCTGTTCTGAAAAAGGGAGATAAAACCAATTTTCCCAAAAAGGGAGATGGTGTTCACTGCTGGTATACAGGAACACTACAAGATGGGACTGTTTTTGATACTAATATTCAAACAAGTGCAAAGAAGAAGAAAAATACCAAGCCTTTAAGTTTTAAGGTCGGAGTAGGCAAAGTTATCAGAGGATGGGATGAGGCTCTCTTGACTATGAGTAAAGGAGAAAAGGCTCGACTGGAGATTGAACCAGAATGGGCTTATGGAAAGAAAGGACAGCCTGATGCCAAAATTCCACCAAATGCAAAACTCATTTTTGAAGTGGAACTAGTGGATATTGATTGAAATAGCAGTGCTTTAGCTCTAAGGATATCAGCAACAATGACAAAACTTGGCCTTGAAGAAACTTACATAACTAGTTAGAACTTGTTACTATTGTTAAGGGAAGAGTCAACTGAAAAATTCAAGGACTTAATAAAATTTGTTTATTAGATCCCCCCCCAAAAAAATAAATAAAAATAAAAATAAAAATCAATAATAAAAAAAATTTTTTTTTGGTTTGTTTGTTTTTGAGACAGAGTCTCCCTCTGTTGCCAGACTGGAGTGCTATGGCACAATCTTGGCTCATTGCGACTTCTGTCTCCCTGGTTCAAGCAATTTTCCTGCCTCAGCCTCCTGAGTAGCTGGGATTACAGGCACACACCACCATGCCCATCTAATTTTTTTGTATTTTTAGTAGAGACGGGGTTTCACCATGTTGGCCAGGATGGTCTCGATCTCTTGACCTCGTGATCCGCCCGCCTCAGCCTCCCAAAGTATTGGGATTACAGGCGTGAGCCACCGTACCCAACCAAGACAAATCATTTCTTTCTTTTTCTTTCTTTCTTTTTTTTTTTTTTTTTTTGGCCAAATCATTTCTATATGCCCAGCATGCAGCCCAGAAGAGACGTCACCATATGCAGGGATTTAAGAAAGAGGAAGGCAGCCCCTGAAGTCCAGGGGCCAGTCTGACACAGCCAGGACCTGGCCTTGGCCGTTGAACATAAACAACTTCATAGAACTTCAACAGCAGACAAGGCCACTCTGTGACTGTGATGATCAAAACACAAACAGGACTGCTCGTAATCATGTCTGAACACAAACAAAAAATACATATTGTCCAAACCACGAAAAAGACCAACCATCCCCCTATCGCTGCCAAAATGAGAGACTGCTGCTTCTTACTTATGACAGCTTTAGCCTTGGTCTAGCCTCCCCTCCTTCAAGGTACATTTTATCAAGACCCCAAGTCATAGAATTACCCCTGCTCTTGACAGCATCCAATCTAAAGCCAGGCCTGCCTCCTTAAACTCTCCCAAGTTAACTAACAAAAGCCCAAATTCTGTAAGTTCTTTCTTCCACCCTCCTACTGAGATGCACCCCCTGTACCCCTATTTCCCCATTGCCTGCATTCTCCCTTGTTGCAATGAGTACCTAGTACAACTTGTTTAATTACAGGTGCGTTTCTGGTGGGTTTTGACTGGAATGCGGTCAACACAATTATCACCTATCGCTGAGCATGAAATATTATTGTCAAAGTTAAAAAATGTTGCTTCTCAAAACTAGTTGATGATAAGAGAAGGAAAAGTAGTTGTTCCTTCTGGAAAATGGGTGGGGTTGATGGATTATAAACTGAGAAGCCAACCTTTCAGGATATTGGAAACGTTCTACATTTTGAAGTAAATGATAGTTACAGCAAATGTTTCTAAGAAGTTAAGCTGTATATTTAAGATTAGTGCACATTACAGCTGGGCCTGGTGGCTCACGCCTCTAATCCCAGCACTTTGGGAGGCTGAGGAGGATGGATCATGAGGTCAGGAGTTCAAGACCAGCCTGGCCAACATGGTGAAAACTCATCTCTATTAAAAATGCAAAAATTAGCCAGGCGTGGCAATGTGCCTGTAATCCCTGCTACAAGGGAGGCTGAGTTAGGATAATTGCTTGAACCCAGGAGGCGGAGGCTGCAGTGAGCAGAGATCCTGCCACTGCACTCCAGACTGGACCACAGAGCAAGACTGTCCTCCCCACCACCACAAAAAAATTTTGTCCAAACTTCAGCAGGTAGTGGGAGAATAGTGTCGTACTGAACCGAGCATAGAAAGTCAACACCAAGACAAAAGTAGGCCAAATTGCAGGGTCTTTATTGCCGGCGACCATAGAGGACTCACGTCTCTCCAACCCGTGGCCCCGAAAAGGAGGGTGTCAAGACCTTTTATACCCCTAAAACCACCTCGGGGTGAGCGTGATGGGCGGGGGTGGGGGTGAGGAGCTTCAGACATTCCGAGGGCTAGTGAATTCTGTAAATCACC